>JALPQI010005000.1:0-48579 GCA_025490895.1 Thaumatotibia leucotreta | reverse complement strand
TTATTAGCATTTATTACCAAAACGCACGGGGCTTAAGGTCAAAAACAATTGAATTTTTTCGAAACGTTTTAAGGTTTGATTACGATTTTGTTTGTATTACGGAAACCTGGCTCCTGCCAGGAATATTTAACTCAGAACTTTTTGATTCTCGATACTCGGTTTACAGAACAGATCGTGATTATGACAGAGTAGGTATGACAAGGGGTGGGGGGACGCTTATAGCCGTGCATAGGAAATTCAGAGCGGAATTATGCGATATTCGCCCAGTAGTCGATTTTTCTGACGCCGACGTTACCTGGATTGACGTACACGTCTCTCAAGGACCCGTAGGTAGAAAAATTAGATTATTTAATTGTTATTTTCCTCAGAGTAAGTATCAAATAGAGTCCCAATTGTCGTTTTTTGAATTTTTATCCAATATTTACACTGACTTCCCTAACGATTATTTCGTAGTTTTAGGCGATTTTAACATACCGGGAGCATCCTGGATACTAAACGATCCTGGCCAGAAAAAGCTTAAGTTAGAGTTTCCAAACCATGATATTTTAACGACTCAATTGTCTGCGTTTATGTGTTTTACCGATTGGTACCAATTTAACAATATTCCCAATAAGAATGGTAGACAATTAGATTTAGTTTTATCAAATATGGAATGCAGTGTATCAGATGCTGAAGCCTTGGTTCCTATAGACCATCATCACCCGGTCTTTTGTGTAAAGACTTGTATAGGGTTGAGTGATAAGTACTTAAAACCTGCACGTCGAATAGTACGGCGTTTCTTTGCAGCTGACTACGACATCGTAAACGCTGAACTGGACAAGGTGGACTGGGAACTTTGTCTTCCACATGATAACATTGAAAGGGCCGTCGAGGGATTCTATGATATTGTTAATCGAATTATAGATGATCTGATCCCCACTAAAACAATAAATCCAAATCATGAGAAATTCCCTTTATGGTACTCCCGACCTTTAATTAAAATGATTAAGAAAAAAATTAACTCTCACAAAAAATGGAAAATTTATGGACGGACTTCGGATTACATAACCTTTTCAAATTTACGTGCAAAAATTAAATCTATGGAAAAAACATGTTACAAATTATTTATCTCACGCACAGAAAATAATATACGTAATAACTCAAAGTCCTTCTGGTCATATTTGAAATCTAAAATGAATGTAAGCGGAATTCCTGATACTCTTTTCTTAGACAACAGTGTTGGCAGTAGCGGCAAGGAAGTGGCTAATTTATTTAATACTTATTTTCAATCAGTTTTCGTGGAAAATGTCACTTCTCACCCACCATGCCATTCCACTCAGATTGTACCAAAATGCACTGCCTTTTCCAATTGTCTTATAAATAACGTTAATATCACTGCCTCTATAATTGAAAGCTACCTAAAGGGACTGGAAACCTCGAAAGGCTGTGGACCAGATGGCATTCATCCAATATTTTTAAAAAACTGTCGGACAAGGCTAGCTTTTCCCTTATGTCTATTATTCAATCTTTCTTTAAGAACCGGCGCATTACCATGTTGTTGGAAAAGATCGATCATTGTTCCAATTCACAAAAGCGGTAATAAAGGTGATATAAAAAACTATCGCGGCATTTCAAAGCTATCGATTATTCCTAAACTTTTCGAAAAAATCATATATGACTCTCTTTTCTATGCAGTCCGACCAATGTTGATAAATCAGCAACATGGGTTTATTAATAGACGTTCTACGGAATCTAACTTATGTCAATTGATTGACGATGCGACTAATGCAATGGATAAGGGCTATCAGATAGATGTTATTTATACTGACTATTCCAAAGCATTTGACAAAATTTCGCATTCTCTACTTATTGAAAAACTACAATCTTTTGGAATACACGGAAATCTTTTAAGATGGCTTATCTCATACCTTCGCGACAGAACCCAAGCAGTAGCTATAAAGGGGCATACATCTACTTTTGTTCCCGTATCTTCCGGTGTACCGCAAGGGTCCCATTTGGGCCCCTTATTATTCAATATTTATATTAATGACGTTGTTGATTGTTTCAAGTTTTCTGATGTATTATTATATGCAGACGATACTAAAATTTATTCTATCATAAAATCAAAAGAGGTATTAAACTTTTCAGACTAAACCATTAGTAGGGTGACAATAAATTTTAATTAAAGTTAAATTTCAACATAAAAATTTATTATGCTAAAAAAAAACTTGGTTCTACTTAAGTACTACATAAACGTGACCGCCATCGATTACTGAATTAGAAAAATGGGTTCCTGTTCACCGATTAAATTCCACCGTGTATATTAGATAGAGCTTTGTAACGTACTGTCCTTACTCCGATTATACTTTTATCAACAGAATGATCTGCCTCAGTAATTTTGATGAAAGCATAATCGGAGTGATGATGATGATGATGATAATCGGAGTGACAGTGAGTTACAAAGCTCTTTCAAATACTTATACTCGCGAAGTGAACATATTTGGCTTGGCACCGACTTCTAAGAAATCTGTAGCATACCTAGCCATAATATTTTATTTCAATGAATAGGGTAAAAGGTTTAAAGGTTTGGGTAGGAAATCCTAAGAAGTAGGAACTAAAATATTTTTTTACTTTTTAGTTCGGGCCAGTTTTTGAAGGCGGTTTTATTTTTATTTTAAAATATTTTATTTTTTGCTTTTTAGTAGTGTAGTTTATATGAAATCGTTATTTAGTATGCTCTAAATACTTATAATTAGAATGTACTGCACTGTAGTAGGCCAGGAAACCTGAACTGGCTAACTAATATGAATATACAACAAACTGTCTGTGCGATATTAAAAGAATTATCCCATTATCAAGGAGTTATACATTGTATCATCAGCAGGTATGAATCATTTCAAAGATATAGGTAACAGCCTTTAGCATGCCTATATTATTTAAAGAGTCACTAACCGCTAACCAACATGTCATAACTATTAAGCAAACACTTGAATATGAATAGATCTCGAAAATGTATGACAGTTGTTATATTCAAAGAATTATCCTCCAACTCCTAATCGTTAATGAGTTATACCTTTCATCATCAGCTCACCAACATAGACTAGACGAGAGACTATGACCACCTAAAGGCAAATACTCGAATAGCTTCCAAAATACACAAAATATGTTATATTTAAAGAATCATCCCCCAACTCCTAATCTCTAAGGAGTTGTACCTTCCATCATCAGCTCACCAACATGAAAGGATGACCACCTAAAGGCAAATACTCAAATAGCTTCCAAAATACACGAAATATGCTATATTTAAAGAATTATCCCCCAACTCCTAATTGCCAAGGAGTTGTACCTTCCATCATCAGATCACCAACTTAAGACGTTCATGACTGGACGCAAATACTTGACTAATCTTCGAAAATTAATTAAAAATGTCATGTGTGCCTACAACATTTGAAGAGTTCCCTCGATTTCTCCAGGATCCCATCATCAGATCGGGATTCGGTGACAATGGGACCAACTAGAAGGTATACCCTTTCATACAAAAAAAGAATCTTCCAAATCGGTCCACGCGTCTTCGAGTAATCGGGGAACATACATAAAAAAAAAAAAGATTTCGACGAATTGTAAACCTCCTCCTTTTTGAAGTCTGTTATAAATTATTTTAAAATAAAAATAAAACCGCCTTCAAAAATTCGCCCGAACTAAAAAGTAAAAAATAATTTTATTTCCTACTTCTTAGGATTTCCTACCCAAACCTTTAAACCTAGGTATCCTACAGGTATCCTACAGATTTCTTAGAAGTCGGTGCCAAGCCAAATACGTTCATAGGTATATACTCGTATTAGATAGAGCTTTGTAACTTACTGTCAGTCCGATTATGTTGTTATCAACAGAATGATCTACCTCAGTCATTTTGATTAAAGCATAACCGGTGTGACAGTAAGTTCTATGACTTGACTATAGACAAAAATCTATCAAATACGGTCATATACTCGCGAAGTGAACATATTTGGCTTGGCACCGACTTCTAAGAAATCTGTAGGATACCTGTAGGATACCTAGGTTTAAAGGTTTGGGTAGGAAATCCTAAGAAGTAGGAAATAAAATTATTTTTTACTTTTTAGTTCGGGCGAATTTTTGAAGGCGGTTTTATTTTTATTTTAAAATAATTTATTTTACGCTTTTTAGTAGTGTAAAATCGTTATTTAGTATGCACTGCACTGTAATAGGCCAGAAAACCTGAACTGGATAACTTAAATATTCAAAGAATTATCCCATTATCGAGGAGATATACAGTGTATCATCAGTAGGTATGAATAATTTCAAAGATTATAGGTAACAGCCTTAGCATGCCTATATTATTTAAAGAATCACTAACCGCTAACCAACATGTCATAACTACTAAGCAAAAACTTGAATAGATCTCGAAAATGTATGACTGTTGTTACATTCAAAGAATTACTTAATCGTTAAGGAGTTATACCTTTCGTCATCAGCTCACCAATATGAGACTATGACCACCTAAAGGCAAATACTCAAATAGCTTCCAAAATATATGAACTATGTTATATTTAAAGAATTATCCCCCAACTCCTAATCTCTAAGAAGTTGTACCTTCCATCATCAGCTCACTGACATGAAAGGATGACCACCTAAACGCAAATACTCGAATAGCTTCCAAAATACATGAAATATGTTATATTTAAAGAATTGTCCCCCAACTCCTAATCTCTAAGGAGTTGTACCTTTCATCATCAGCTCACCAACATGAAAGGATGACCACCTAAAGGCAAATATTCAAATAGCTTCCAAGCCTTAGCATGCCTATATTATTTAAAGAATCACTAACCGCTAACCAACATGTCATAACTACTAAGCAAAAACTTGAATAGATCTCAAAAATGTATGACAGTTGTTACATTCAAAGAATTACTTAATCGTTAAGGAGTTATACCTTTCGTCATCAGCTCACCAACATGAGGCTATGACCACCTAAAGGCAAATACTCAAATAGCTTCCAAAATATATGAACTATGTTACATTTAAAGAATTATCCCCCAACTCCTAATCTCTAAGGAGTTGTACCTTCCATCATCAGCTCACCGACATGAAAGGATGACCACCTAAACGCAAATACGCGAATAGCTTCCAAAATACATGAAATATGTTATACTTAAAGAATTATCCCCCAACTCCTAATTGCTAAGGAGTTGTACCTTCCATCATCAGATCACCAACTTAAAATGTTCATGACTAGACGCAAATACTTGATTAGTTTTCGAAAAGAAATGAAAAATGTCATGTGTGCCTACAACATTTGAAGATTTCCCTCGATTTCTCCAGGATCCCATCATCAGATCAGAATTCGGTGACAATGGGACCAACTAGAAGGTATACCCTTTCAAACAAAAAAAGAATTTTTCAAATCGGTCCACGCGTCTTCGAGTAATCGGGGAACATACATAAAAAAAAAAAAAAGATTTCGACGAATTGTTAACCTCCTCCTTTTTGAAGTCGGTTAAAAAAGCACGTTACAGATAGTTCAACTCATCTGTGCGCGCGGCGCTATGTGTGTGGCGCTTGTAATTATACATCTTTCATTTGTTTTTGTTTTGTGTGGCAGTGACGCGGCCGTTGTCGTCCGAGCAACAAAAGGTTTACTGTTTACTCACACATAGCGCCGCGCGCACAGATGAGTTGAACTATCTGTAATAACGTAACAGTATCTCATGGTAGGGCTACTGCTTTACGTATCGAGTAAAACCTAACGTTACCGATACTTGCAAAGTCATGGTAAGGCATGTACAGATGAAGTCGGTTTTTATTTATTTATTCTTATTGCTGCTTATCAGAAGCTTTTTTTAGTTTCTCCTGTCCCAATGTTAATCGTTAATCAATTTTGCTTCCCGCTTACCGATTTAGCCTATACTGCCGTCACCAGATGGTACTCTTTTCCAAGACCTAAGTACATTTAGATCATAATGTTGAGGCTTTAAATATTTACACTTGTAGTTTCAGCTCATACTAACTTGGTTTACCCTAAGTTAGACAGACGATAAAATTTACGCAAACGACAAACTCCTAGGAATCGTATTTCCCAAGTACATTCAAAGACGAAGATAATTTCACACTTACAGTATACCTTATTAGAAAGGTATAAGGTGCAAAAGTGAACATATCCTTGAAGAAAACTTTACATTGTCGATGTGAAATCTAATGAAAAGTTTCTTGTCGTCGTGAAGAACGTAGTGAAACGAGAACCAAATTACATTCCTTTACTTCTCAAGGCGTATTTGTCACGACACCATCTGAAGTTTCATTAGGTGTAATAGATGCTTTAGATTTTACTCGATACGTAATGCATTCTATCGCGCCAGGATGCTTAGCCAAGTTGCCAATCGCTAGCGCTTGCTAGCGCATCGTAGTTTTCCCTCTTTGTCGCACTAATATGAAGGAGTGACAGAGAGGGAAAACTACGATGCGCTAGCAAGCGCTAGCGATTGGCAACTTGGCTAAGCATCCAGCTCTGATATTTTGGTGCGAGTGCGATGGCCTGCTTTACGTATCAGGATGCTTAGCCAAGTTGCCAATCGCTAACGCTTAGTAGCGTATCGTAGTTTTCCCTCTCTATCACTTTCATATTAGTGCGACAAGATAGTTAGCTGCCTGTCGTTTACGATTGACGATTGAGCGTTAGCGATTGGCAACTTGTCTAAGCACCCAGGATTCAGGATGCTTAGCCAAGTTGCCAATCGCTAACGCTTAGTAGCGTATCGTAGTTTTCCCTCTCTATCACTTTCATATTAGTGCGACAAGATAGTTAGCTGCCTGTCGTTTACGATTGACGATTGAGCGTTAGCGATTGGCAACTTGTCTAAGCACCCAGGATTCAGGATGCTTAGCCAAGTTGTCTATCGCTAACGCTTAGTAGCGTATCGTAGTTTTCCCTCTCTATCACTTTCATATTAGTGCGACAAGATAGTTAGCTACCTGTCGTTTACGATTGACGATTGAGCGTTAGCGATTGGCAACTTGTCTAAGCAACCAGGATTCAGGATGCTTTGCCAAGTTGTCTATCGCTAACGCTTAGTAGCGTATCGTAGTTTTCCCTCTCTATCACTTTCATATTAGTGCGACAAGATAGTTAGCTGCCTGTCGTTTACGATTGACGATTGAGCGTTAGCGATTGGCAACTTGTCTAAGCACCCAGGATTCAGGATGCTTAGCCAAGTTGTCTATCGCTAACGCTTAGTAGCGTATCGTAGTTTTCCCTCTCTATCACTTTCATATTAGTGCGACAAGATAGTTAGCTGCCTGTCGTTTACGATTGACGATTGAGCGTTAGCGATTGGCAACTTGTCTAAGCACCCAGGATTCAGGATGCTTAGCCAAGTTGTCTATCGCTAACGCTTAGTAGCGTATCGTAGTTTTCTCTCTCTATCACTTTCATATTAGTGCGACAAGATAGTTGGCTGCCTGTCGTTTACGATTGCCGATTGAGCGTTTGCGATTGGCAACTTGTCCAAGGATCCTGGTAAAACCTAACGTTACCGATACTTGCAAAGTCATGGTACGAATACCGGATAGAAAATAAGTCTGCGTTAATAACGCGTAGGCAGCTCATGGTAAGTTAAGCACACAATTAACCCTTAAATTGGCAAATAAAAAAATCGTGCGTTCTAACCTCCTCATCATCATCATCATCATCAGCCAATTGACGTCAACTGCTGGCGATAGGCCTCTCCCAGAGAGTTCCACAAAGATCGGTCGTGAGCTGTCCGCATCCATTGGACACCCGCAACCTTTATCAGGTCGTCGCTCCATCTTGTGGGGGGCCTCCTCACGCTGCGCCGTCCAGTGCGTGGTCGCCACTCGAGAACACGCCGACCCCATCGGTCATCGGTCCAACCTCCTCGCCGTTGTGTAAAGCAAAAATTTCTGTGTTTAAAAAAATACAAAAAGTGGGTCGGAAAATATGTGTCTCGGGTATTAGTTACAATAACAATTAAAGACTTAAGTAACTTTTAAGAGTGAATTACGGTTAATATGCTTGAAAGATCTAATGTGGGTCTAAAATATTGAATTGGCAAAATTGTCTACAGTTAGTGAGGTTTCTAAACCTCTACAACTAAGAACACTTACTTAAAACACTCAGATTGCCTTTCACAGGACCTCTACCACTCCAGTGCTCCGCACTCCGCCAGCCAATATTGTCTTTCGAGGACGCTTTGTAGACAAATCAATGACGTGGTTTAATTATAATATTTATAATTAAATATCATTCCTCTAACCTTAATGATTTTTAATTGAAAATCTAAAAACCGTTTCATTCGATTTCTCCGAGATTCCATCATCAGGTTCCGTAGCCTAGTTGGTAGTGACCCTGAGCTGAGCTGGAGGACCCTGAGCTGGAGGTTCCGGGTTTGAGTCCCGGCTTGGGCATTATTTGTGTATTTATTTATCAAAAATATTTGTTCCTTGGTCATAGCTGTCTATATATTTAAGTATTTATTATGTATCTATCTATTACATGTATCGTCGCCTGGTACCCACATCACAAGCCTTAATTGAGCTTACCGTGGGACTAGGTCGATTTGTGTAAGATGTCCCAATCCCAAGAAGATCTCAAGATCAGGTGAACCGTCATCTCAAGGTAATGCCCGTACCCGTTCGATTAAAAAAAAATAAAATCGGTTCACGATTCTCGGCGGTATCGAGTAACATGTATACAAAAAAATCTCAGTGGAATTGAGAACCTCCTCCTTTTTGAAGACTTTAAAAAAATATACTCTAACAAAATACATTATTTTCTATATCCTACACTATTCATTCAAAATTAACTGGCAAATATGATTGTCTGGGCAGCAGGAGGTTAAAGCCTTTGGTCAAATTTTAGAGGAGAAAGTAAATAAGGACTGTTCATTTTACTAAGCGGACACACTTAAACGTCTATTATACATCGGTTTTAAAATCGACCGATGAACAGTTTACAGCCATGAAATTAGCAAAGCCATCTTTTTCAATTGATATATGTTTGCTTTTCAAGTATCCATTACTATATCTGATAAGACATATTCAATTTGATAATCGTAAATTGATTCTGCACAATGGTGTACAGAAAAATATTCACTGTGAAAAATTGCAAATATCTAGGAAATTTTAAGTCGACGTTATACTAAATCATTAAGCAATTTAGAGAGTGTCATATGCTTGAAGATTAACCGAAGTCTAAACACAAAAATCTTAGTTGCATACCTTAAAATGGGCTATTGAACTTTACGTAGTTTCACTAAATAAGTATGGAATTTTTGCATTTTGGTAGCCCACAAAAGGTACCTACAATATGATAGTACTGACATTACCGCAGTGCTAATACTGTCATGCTATCGTAGAAGCGTATGTGCCTGAGTAGAAAATCATAAAAAAAACAATTTCGGGAAGAACGCCCTTGCTTGGCAGGCAATTTGATTATATGGTGTTTTAACTGCTTCCTATTTCGCAACAGGGCCAAGTTAGCGGGGATATTTATAGAAAATATGGCATCCAAAATCGGTTTTTTGATGTCTATCAAAGACATAGTATCTCTCACCGGTTATTTTGGTCTGATTTGGCAAGGGCACATCATAAGGGTCAGACATTAGAGCTATTTAATTAAATAATCATAGAATTTGTTTAAAAAGACGACATCCATAAAATTGTCTTCATCTTCATCCTGTACAGCGGTAATGGCCTATTGTGAAGATACACTTAAGAAACGATAGACGAAAAACTAAATCATTGAAAAAATTCAAACGTGTATAGTTCGCAACTAGTTGTAAAATGTCAAAAAGTAGTTTGCAGAACATAAGTTTCGTGGCCAAACAGTAGTCTAAAAATGTAGTTGCCGATAATTAATATATTAAATTGAGACATTACTTATTATTTGTCTATTTTTAGTTAAATAATATTTCACAAATAAAAATAAAATATGATAAAAGAAAAATATATTTACGTGAGGTTTTTCGTGTCCGCTTAGTAAAATGAACAGTCCTTATAAGTAAGTACCCTATCGTTTTATCTTTTTCGGTCGCTGATGCCCATGGCTCAATTTTCCGTTGTCTTGTATAGTCATGTATAGTCATTTTCTGTCATGATTCATGATTAACCTATTCCCCGCCACGTCAAAAAAATAATAGCGTGCCACCATCCCTAAGCAAGAAATTGGTCATAACCAATGTCAACTTTGTGTTATCATCTGAGGGTGCATTTACTTTAAATTTTTTGACTTGACGAAAATAAATATAAATAAACATCTTGGGACATCTTACACAAATAATCTTAGTCCCACGATAAGCTCAATGTAGGCTTGTGATCTGGGTACCAAGCGAGGATTTGTATAATAGATAGATACGTATTTAGGTACTTAAATCATAGACAGCCACGACCAAGGGACAAATATTTGTGATAAAAAAATGCACAAATACAAATAATGCCCTCGTCGGGACTTGAACCCTGAAATTCAAGCTTCGTAGGTAGCGTCACTACCAGTAGCAACTAGGCTACAGAGGCTGACTAAACTATTCACTGAAGTCATGTCGTGGTGTGTAGGCTGCGACCATATATAACATGGACGTCTAACGCCAGCCCGAAAAGGCCAATATGGGCATTCTATAGCGCTTTCCTTAACACCGCGCATATTTCGGCGCAACATCTTGGACAAATGTTTATAGAATAATCACCAAATTAAAAATTTAAAAAACCAACTTCAACCGGTTTCTCCAAGATTCCCGATTTGTTTCCATCATTGGTTTCCTCAAATCCTACTTTCTGAATGCAAATTCTTGTAAATGAATGAAAATTACCAAAAGCGCCATACATGTACCTATAACATTTGAAGAGATCCCTCGATTTCTCCAGGATCCCATCATCAGACCCCAACTTGGTGCCAATGAGACCATCTCGGGGTAATACACGTTCGATCACAAAAAGAAATTTTAGAATCGGTTCACTATTCTCGGAGATATCAGGTAACATACATACAACAAAAAAAAAAAAATCAGTCGAATTGAGAACCTCCTCCTTTTTTTGAAGTCGGTTAAAAAAGCCAATCAAGACTTTGATGGACCAATCACAACTATTTTTAAATGGCGGTTTAAGGTTTTATAGGTTGATATTGAAATTCATTACCGAGACGGATTGAAGAGGGGGTGACACTTGTCAACTAAAATCCAGGACCGTTTTAGAAAGGCAATCTAGTATGGCGTGCGGCTTCCATGTTTTATTTGTTCGTAGTGTGTAGGGCACGAAATGTGTTCTGACTTCATACAAGCCAACGGCGGAAAATGTTAAACATGAGCTTCATTGATTGGAGTGCATACTGCAACTATGCTCCCACGACAGTGCAATTAGGACGCCTCGGGTCTTTTAATCAGCACTTGGTTTGATTAGAGCTTCAACATATTCAGTCTTTGAGACTTCACATACTCGTAGCCATAGCTGCGTATCTGCCGCGTTGCAGTCACTATAAATAATTTACATAAATACGTGAGCAGTTCTCAAATTTGTACAGTCAATCGCACCGCTCGCCACCGACTGGGCGCTCATCCTCACACCTTGCAACCTAAATGGTCGCGCACCGTGCGGTTTCAGAGGAACTTCCTCCCGCGGACGGTCCGTCTGTGGAATGAGCTCCCTGCCGAGGTTTTCCCGTTGGACTACAGTATGGGGTTCTTCAAAAGAGGAGTGTACAAGTTCTTATTGGGTCGGCAACGCGCATGTGACACCCCTGGGGTTGCAAGCGCCCATAGGCTACGGTGACTGCTTTCCATCAGGCGGGCCGTATGCTTGTTTGCCACCGACGTGGTATAAAAAAAAAAAAAAAAAAAGTCAAAGACAAAATCAGGTGTACACGAAACTGTGTAATAAGAACGCGGATTCTTTCGATACTTATTTTTGCACTTGACAGTACATTCGAATCACGTCTTCGATATTGATAAAAGGGTAGTTCTATGCGATTATTCAGTCGCAACAATCAAGTCATTACCATTCCCAAATTATTGACGAACTGCGTATAAATAGTGGAGTCATTTTCGATTAAATATCTTGTAGCAGACGCATGTTTGTCTGCTATTCTGGCAAAATAGTCTCGTTCGCTTTTATAAAACGGTAAATAAAGTGATGATGGTAATGAACAAAAAAAACGCGTAACAAAATCGCATAGAAAACACCGAAAAATGGTAGGCTGATCTATATCTTCCACATTTCCCACACATTATGTAGGTACACAACACTGGTAAAAATTCATATACATAATTTATAATCGGTCCCACAAGCCCTGTCAATACAAAAGGCGACAAATTGATATTTTCTATAGACAGACGTCTCGCGCCCACATTTTTAGAATTTCCGTTCCTTTTCTATTGTTCGACAGAATATACAGTGTGTTACCATGATCCGGGCTTTTTACGAAAATGGATAATAATACACATTACTAGCAATCGTTTTCAAGTATTAACATTTGACAAATATTTAAATAGACCGTACAATTAAGTTTATTTCCTCCGAACGGTCAATGTAACGCGTGTACTGCTTAGTTGTCAAACGTTGCGAGTGGCTGCGATCTGTCATTGTCAAGTGCATGTTAACGATTCATTTTAAAAGATATTGCTTCGCAATTAACTTTAACCGGAACACAGCAGTGCAAACACTGCTATTTAGCGGCAGGTTAACGGGTAAGACGGTGGTAGCTATCCAGGCGCCCTCTGCTCGAGGTCCTACCACCAGCAAAATTAAATTTGAAGTCGCTCTTTTTCAGTGCCAAAAGTTTTTACACAAAATTTAACTATTGGAAGCCTTTAATTATGTACAAATTTTGAAATTGGCGCTTAAAACGGCCGTTGTGACACAACGTCGTTGATTAGACTTACGCGCATCCTAACTATGCACCCCACGACAGTGCAATTAGGACGCCTCGGCTCTTTTAATCACTTGCTTTGATTACAGCTCCACATATTCCGTCTTTGAGATAGTTCAAGCGGGGCTGATTGGTAATTTTACCTTCTTGTCGACTTGGAAACTTGGAATTATGTGTGTTGCTAAGTGAATGCGGTACAAGCAAAACAGCATACGGTAATTGGCCGAATAATCGACAATTACACTCTGGCCAACCAAAAATGCGACAAATTCAAATTTTCACACCCAATTCTTCGCACCTACTTTTTTTAGCAAACTAGCTTTGTAGACAAACTACCCGGTGCGAAAAAATATTGCGAAAAAGGAAAACACATAAGGTCAGTGTGGGTAAATCTGGCATATTTTATTTATAAGGAAAGTCCGTCATAATGCGTCTAAAATATAAATGAGTCTTATAATGTTGAGTTCGACAGACTTTCCTGATAGATGGAAGACCGTGTTATTTTCTTAAGGTCAATGTGGGTAAGAACCCGCATTGACTTTAATAAAATAAAATAACATAACAACCAGTCACCGATTTGAAAACTTTGAAACTTGTGTATGTGTGCTATAATATACTTATATGAACACGTAAACCAGACATCAAAAAAATGGTATGTACATTTTTGTTGAAAAATCGCTTCCGAATATCGCCGCTTCTTTAGAAAAATCGTAGATACATATACGAATCGATTCTACTTTGGTATACTACTATGCAATTAGAGTGATAAGGCGTGAAAGTGACAGAACAAAAACCCCACAACTAACGTAGCGAGTCGCACTATAGTCGTACCATGAATAAAGTAAAGGATGCGTTAGGTTTTACTCGATACTTAATGTATTCGTAAAACCTACGACCTAATGATTTGTAACAAAAGTGGAAGAGCGCTGCTTTCTTAACACAAGTATCTTGCATACTTAAAAAGAGGCACCAACGCAGTTAATGTAACTAAAAACTTTAAGATATCGAATAAATAATTTTTAATTTTTTAAATTCTATCACGCTCGCACTGACATATTGGAGCGAGCGCGACGGCCTGCTTTTCGTATCAAGAAAAACCTAACGTTACCGATACTTGCAAAGTCATAGTACGGATACGGGAACTTATTTGTTTCCATATTATAACTATCGTGCAAAACGTTTCAGAATGTTGAGTGTACCATTTTAAAATGGTAATTTAGCGCAGAGTTAGCAAAAGTGTAAAACTCTAGTCAGCAACTCCGGGATTATGCAAATACTTAAACGCTTCAAAAACCAACGTATCGTTGTAGAAGGAATGCAAATTTAAATTAAAACTATATTTTATTTCAAAAGAAAATAATGAAAATATAAGATATACCAAAGAATTAATAATCCCGAGTTACCAACGTCGGAAGTGGGGATCGAACCCAGATTTTTGAAGGACGAGTGAAGGTGAAATTCGATTTTCAGCAAATAAACAAGATTTCTACGTTCACCAGACTTTTATTTACTTAAACAAAATTAAACTCAAATTACATGTTCACAGTCAAAATGCCGTCGCTAGTAAGTACCCAGAAAACAAGTGACATCTATGGTCGATATGGAAACTAATTAAAAAACTAAACATGTGCGCAGGCAAATTATATATTCAGCCAGTTCTTAAACAAAATTTAATCTCAACAGGTAATTACCTTATAAAAAAACGTCTCGATCGCGTCCCACTGCAGGGCAAAGGCCTACCTCAAATTTATCCACGTATCCCTATCCCCTGAAGTCTCCCACCAGTCCTCTACTATTACCTGTAATATTACTTAATATTATTTCTCTAATATTACATATAGACACATTAGGATGTAAATGCACATAATCGCTGGGCAAGCTGATTGGCGATCGTAGTAGGGTGTCCACTCAACTATGATGATGCTGCTGCCCTTCATCAATCTTCAAAAAATAAATAGTAAGTGATATTTCAAATCCCTTAGTCGACTCTTACGACACCCACGGGAAGAGTTGGGGTGGCGACAAATGTATTTTTACTGCCATCATCTCACGGCCACTCTCAACCCCGTATAATGTAATTATTTGTACTAGGTACGAACGAAACGAAACCAAAAACAATCCTCAATTGTTCAAGCAGACATTTGTGTCGTGGTATAATGAAGCCTTTACCACATTAGGCACTCGTATAATGTACATGTAGGTAGGTGTACTGTACTATAAAAGTCCAAAGGGACTGTGAATAACATTCGGATTTTATTGACAGCGTCCGCAGTTTTGACAAACTTTGAGCTTACCTTGGAACTGAGTCAGATAGACAGTTACGCCTATCCTATACGGGTGTTCCACGAGCCACTGAAAACCTTGAACGGGTTGATTTGGTAGGTTAAACTGAATAACTTTTACTATGGAGCTAACCCAGAAATCTCAAAAAAAAATTTGCCTTTTTCATATAAAATGTCGTGATCAATCGGTCAAAATGTATGAAAAAGACAATTTTTTTTTTAGATTTCTTGATTGGCCCCATATTAAAAGTTGTTCAGTATAGCCTACTAAATCACCCCGTTCAAGGTTTTCAGTGGCTCGTGGAACACCCTGTATATCTCATGACCAGAGATCGGATGGATTTGCGATATTCTTAGTGACTTACGTCATTTTGATGACATTTAGTATGGGATGTCGCACAAAAATCCGATCTCTGCTCATGACTCGTAATTTATATTTACTTCTTTTTTACATTTTTCTCATCGATATTTTTTTTTCTTTTGTAGCGGTTATCTCCGAAATCAATATATTCGGAAATATTTTCTTTTTTTTTTTTTTTTTATACCACATCGGTGGCAAACAAGCATACGGCCCGCCTGATGGAAAGCAGTCACCGTAGCCTATGGGCGCTTGCAACCCCAGGGGTGTCACATGCGCGTTGCCGACCCAATAAGAACTTGTACACTCCTCTTTTGAAGAACCCCATACTATAGTCCAACGGGAAAACCTCGGCAGGGAGCTCATTCCACAGACGGACCGTCCGCGGGAGGAAGTTCCTCGGTGCGCGACCATTTAGGTTGCAAGGTGTGAGGATGAGCGCCCAGTCGGTGGCGAGCGGTGCGATGATGAAAAGTGGACGTTGGCATCATGTCGAACAGTTCTTCAGAGCACAACCCATTGTACAGACGATAGAACACACATAAGGAGGCGAAGTCTCTCCTTAGACTTAAGGGTTCAATACCGCCTGTGAGTCTGGGATCGTCGACTATTCGGACAGCTCGTCTCTGAACCGAGTCAAAGGGTGCAAGCTGGTATACAGGTGCTCCTGCCCAGAGGTGACAGCAATACTCCATATGGGGTCTGACTTGCGACTTATATAACAGAAGTCTTTGCCCCGGAGTAAAGTATCCCCTCGCTTTATTGAGCACCCCGAGCTTTTTGGATGCCAGCGTAGCTTTTCCCTCTAGGTGACATCGGAATTGGACGTCGTTGGAAATGTCGACTCCGAGGATCCCAATACTCCCTGACATGGTAAGAGCTGTGTCTTGGAACTTTGGAGCCACAGTAAATGGGGTTTTTTTAGCGGTAAACGCGCAAACTTGTGTCTTTGTGGGGTTGAACCTGACTAGGTTATCCCGACCCCATAACGAGACTCTAGATAAAGTGTTCTCGATGTCAGACACAAGTTTTCCGCGACTTTCCAGTACCACAGAGCGAGGGATATTAGCACGGCCTGTGTAAAAAGTATCCCCAGTACTGTCATCCGCATAGCAATGGAGGTCGCCGATAGACAACATGTCATTGATATGCAGAAGGAACAGCGTTGGGGATAGCACAGAGCCTTGCGGGACGCCAGCGTTTATGTCCATGCTATCAGAGCAGCTACCGTCTACTACGGCACGAATGCGTCTGCCGGACAAAAAGTTTTATAAAATATAGACTTTTTAAGACACCTATTCAATGATACCACATAATATAAGATTGCAGCAAAATAAAAAAAATCATCCCTACTTTACGAATACCCGAAAAAAAATGTTTTTTCTATTTTATTCTACCTCTTTGTCGACGTGATATTACGTATCATCATCACCATCAGCCTATGATCCACTGCTGGACGTAGGCCTCTGCTATTAACTATGCGTTTAAACGCATTAGGAGGTAAATACTCATAATCGCCACGCTGGGGAAGCGGATTGGCGATCGCAGTATTACGTATACCTGAACCAAATTGCAGTTTTATAGTACTAACGGCCACTGAGGTATACTTACGGACAGACAGACACACAGACGAACATAGCGAAACTAAAAGAGTTCCTAGTTGACTAGGGAACCCTAAAAAGGTGACTCAAAATCAGAATGTTATTCTCGGAGATCACGGTACTTAGACATCCCGAGAATACAGAGAGGAAAACGAACTCCTAAGCGTCCGATATCCGTTTAATTAAATTTCTATGTTTAACAAATATGCCTGGAACTACGCTCCTTGATGGGTCGTGGCGTGATGTTGGGATCTGCGGCCCTGCCGCGAAAAACGAAATTCGAAAATTTCGAGGAGTTGTCTCTTTCACTCTAAAGACGCCTTCGTTGGAGTGACAGAGAATCCTCGAATTTCGCGGTAGTAGGCCTGTTGCCCTACCATGAGCTGCCCCGGGGTTATCAACGCGCGATTGTGTCATAGTTCCTGGCGGTGACATGATGTCGTACAGTATTCAAACTAACATCAATAAAATGTACATGAAATGTACGAAATTGTACGATAATTAAAAAAAATTGTACTACACGTACGAGATGAGAAAACGGTGTTAATCTGTCACCGCTAGGAAGCATACTTCCTGGCGGGGGCTATTTATTTTGTTATGTTACGGCCGAATTTTCAATGGGCATGTCAATGAGAAAATATGTACGAGAAATGCTGGGCACAGGCCTCCTCTCATAAATTTAATGAGAGGGATTGGGCTATAGACCCCACGCTGGCCCTAAGCGGGTTGGGAACTTCACATACACCTTTGAATTTCTTCGCGGTCTTCGTCATGCAGGTTTCCTCACGATGTTTTCCTTCACCGAAAGCTAATGGTAAATATCATTTGATATTCCGTACATAAGTTTCGGAAAAACTCATTGGTACTTACGAGCCAGGATTTGAACCCACGACCTCCGGATTGAAAGTCAAACGTCTAAACCACTGAGCAACGGGTCTTAATCGCGTAAACTTACGTTTAATTATATCCTGACGTTTCGGGCATGACGTTACACCCGTGGTCGCAGGCAGTCTGCCTGAAACGTCAGGATATAATTAGTCGTACCATGAGTTGGAAAAGAGTTAGGTTTTACTCGATACGTAATGCATTTAAAGTCCGGCCGATAATATGATAGGGGTCGCTTACTCTAAATTATTCCTTCCGTTCATTTTAAAGTAAAATTGAAGTCAGTTTATGTCAATATGACACCAATAAAACCGCAGTAAGTTCGCGAGATGGCGTCAAGCTCGCCAATTACAGCTCATTACGAATCTCGGCCACGGCCGAGATTCCCGGCCATTTTTGGCCGAGAGCCGAGAGGGATATATCTCGGCTCGATTTTTGGCCGAGAATGCCGAGACCGAGACCGAGACCGAGATCTCGGTCGGACCTTAAATGCATTCTATCGCGCTCGCACCGACATATTGAAACGAGTGCGATTGATTGCTTTACGTAACAAGAAAAAGCTAACGTTACTGATACTTGCAAATTCATTGTACGGTTACGGTTTTGCAGCCTAGTGTCTTTAAACCTCACAAGTCTTTAAATTCCGAGTCTTTTACCTTCGAGATGAGCCTTATCCATAACTATGTGTTAGAGATATTCAAGTTCCCGTTTTCTGAAAAGCCGTAAACCTACCTGCATAAAAATTCAAAGAAAAACCGGTTTTACCGCTCTTAATTTTATTGAAAGGCTAGCCCACTTGCCGGGCAATCTATTTAAAACGTCCCTGAATAATTCTCACAGCTCCACCAGTGACCAAAAGGGTATCTTCAAAATTTATGGGGTATGAAATTGAGAGACCTACTATGGGCGGAAATATGAAAGCTTGAGTTTGCATCGAATAAATTATCATAATGTTTTTCAACGGTGGTTTTGGGCTGAACGACATATTAACATAATATATTATTTTATAGTTATATTTGACAGTTATATATTTTATAAGATTCACATAATTATACACTAACATAATTATACTTAATTGTACACGGTTTGCCGTGTGGTGACGTTGCCGTGTGGTGACGGCAGAAAGAATACCTTTGTCACCACCCTAACTCCTCCTGCGGGTGTCATACGAGTCGACTAAGGGATTGAAGTGTCGCTGACCATTCTAAAAGATTGATGATGGGCAGCAGCGTCATCATAGTGGACACATAACTGCGATCGTCAATCCGATTGACAAGCGTGGCGATTATGGGCATTTACCTCCTAATGCATCATCATCATCATATCAGCCGAAAGACGTCCACTGCTGAACATAGGCCTCCCCCAAAGATTGCCACAATGACCGGTCCTGCGCCACCCGCATCCAGCGGACTTCTTATTCTGTTAGGTAGGTCCAACTTCGAGAAAGAGGTCAATCGTCGAATCCGACTCGGTTGGGCAGCGTTCGGGAAGCTACGACACATATTTTCGTCCAATATTCCGTAGTGTTTGAAGACGAAAGTCTTTAATCAGTGTGTGTTGCCAGTGATGACATACGGTACTGAAACGTGGCCGCTTACAATGGGCCTCATAAGAAGGCTCAAAGTCACCCAAAGGGCTATGGAGAGGGCTATGCTAGGAGTCTCTCTGCGTGATCGGATTTAAAAATGAGACCATCCTAATGCATACGCATAGTTAATAGGAGAGGCCTACGTCCAGCAGTGGACTAACATAGGCTGATGATGATACACGGTGATCAAAAAACACTTTCATTCTTTTTCGCTGAGATTTAGTAATTCAAAATAGACCATCTAAGGTTTTTTAGAAGACTCCAGCTTCGTAGGCAGGGTCAATACCAAGTACCAACTAGGCTACGGAGGCTGACAAATTGATAATGGTACCTAAGGAGCCCTTCGTGCGCGAGTCCAACTCGCACTTGGCCGGTTTTTCTTACCGAAAAAGTTATCAGAAATCTAGAACACAGAAGCAATAGCGCTATATCTGTAGCTGGAGCAAACTAGAACAGAGCGCAATTTGCATGAAGTTAGATCGTTATCTTAGTATTATACAACCTTCGGACAGCTCATTAAGCCTTCAAGCTAACGCTAAAATAAGCTCCGTCTAAGCTCTTAAGCCTTCAAGCCGTGTATTTCTTAAAACAATTAACGTTAAACCATCGACCCCAGGAAAGTATAGACTAGCATTTGGAACCTATTTGGAGAGCAGATGGCTGATGGAGCAGACGAGTCTTGGAGTAGAGATCGCGAAATGCATCTGAATTCTAAATTATACTGAATGGGCCTTATAAGAGTTATAAGCATACCTGGGATAACTCGGGGCATTTATACGAAAGTGATGTAGCAAAATAATTTATCGACTAAAAATATATCGATGTTACTGTGAATGACAACATCAAAATGTTATTCGGCATAAATCTTTGAGGATTTAGTATGGGGAGACGGTATCGCTATAACTTTCCTAACAAAACATTCTGCCAATTTCCGAGGGGGACGAGGTAGCACACATGTAAACGATCTAACTACAAATGCATTTCTTCTTCTCGTTACTACTCACGCACACTTAAACAATACCACAACACTAAGTTAAATTATCACACTAATACAGTAAAATTTCTATGGGGACACAATTTCAAACTATCGATGTAGGTGTAATCGAACCGATTAATATGGCTTTCAAGTGTCTGAAGATTATCGTATCGATATATTTTTCTAAACGTCATAGATTGACGTGCACCTTGGTACTATATATTGTTGTTTTGAGTATTTAAATAAAAGTAAACAGACAATTAGTAACAGTTATTAATTAATCAACCAATTTTAATACAAAACCGCCTGAATTGCTTGCCATTAACCTACTTCAATTGATTATGTTTTCGTTTATCGCGATCTTTGACTACGAAGGCTGTAACTGTAAGGAAAGTCTCGGTCAATCACGTGCATTTCGAAATCCGTAAATCAATTATAATATTTAATAAATAATATTAATTAGCGGTTGTGAAAGAAAACAATGTATGTCCATACGAGTGTACATACGAGTATTATTTGTTGTAGTAAGAAAGTTTTAGTTAGCTGGGGTAAAACTCACAGAGGCTTAATTGTGAATACTCGTAAGGATACAATTTGAATACAAGTGCGTAGGTACAAGGTGCGTAGGTGCGTATACATACAAGTTTTTGCAATAAGGCCGGTGATATTGATATTCCTTAGTGATATTTTAGTAAGTACCTAAATACAATTTATAATATAGGTCCAACTAGCGTTAAGTAGCACTTGTAAAAATGAAGGTATTGAATTCGATAAGACTGTGTTTTTATTTACTTACTGTGAGAACACTAATATACGTAAACACAAGTGTCCGTATCTCGACATTTTATACCTACTCTCGACATTGTGTCATAAAGCGTAACGTTCACATCACTATGTATTTTCGCGCGTAATACGTATTCCAAATAAGCGTAATAAATATTCAACCTTATTGTCTTACATAATAAGCTTAACATTAGACCAAGGCAGAGTCTTCTGTCTTACTTGATTCACTAAGTCTGATATTTCCTACAAAATTTAAAGATGGGTAGACCTTATTAACCTTAAATACGAGAATACAATAAATGTCAAACTTTCTCCATCAGTCAAAAATGAAAATACGAATTGTGTGCGATATTTTTGAAACCGATTTTGCTATCGATTCCCTGGTACTTGATTTTCTTGAACAATTCTATGTAATACAATGTTATAATATAAACAAATAAAGGCAAGATATGAAATGGTATCGCATATTTTGTATACATGATGTATTTGAACGAGTTTTGAATCCATACATAGCACATACAGGCATTTTGACGGAGCTTGTTACGGGTACATAACGATTACAAGACTGCGAAGAATCGATTAATGAAGTAGTTTTTATAAACAGGTTTGGTCAATGTACAAATTCTTGGCCAAAGTCTGTGGCAGAGGGGAAACGATATGAAGCCGACTCCATTACTAAATCCTCAAAGGCATAAATAAATATTAGGTACTTACTCTTCAATTAAAATAAAAAATAACTTTAAACGGGTAGTTACGCGTTTATTTAAAAATAGTTTTCAAAATATACAATTAATATTAAAATATCAATATTTAAATTGTCATTTTGATTAAAATGACATCTGCATACTAGTTTTTACTATCTGAAGAGGCGCGATATCAGATAATTATGACATCGAACCTCTGTACTGTAATCGAGAATGTTCAATAAGCACATCTTTTATTATAATTATATCGACATCTTTTTAATCGATATCAAATCCCTATAACTTGCCCCCAGTTATCCCAGGTATGGTTATAAGGAACACAACTAGGTATTTTTGTTACATACTGTATCAGGACGCAAGAGTACATTTTAAACATTTAATATTGTGAAATAGGATTTATGTGGGAAATGCGCTGTGTTGTTCTGTTCGCCGTATGTCAGGGTTGCCAGTGCCAATTAGTATAATGTTTTCATGCATGTACTGTTACCGGTGTCACTTGTTAGTTTTAAGAATAGTCTTAAGTTTATTTTTTTTTGGGTACCAGCAGGTTACCAGGAAAATCAGCGTCGTGGCAACCTAGCCATGACACATGCTGAGTGGCAACCTTTTTGGTGTGTTTATTTCTTTTTATTAATTTCTTTGTAAATGTACCTATTTAATCGCCAAATAAATAATATTCTATTCTATTCTATGTTAACAATGTCGGTTGCCTGGCAACCTCATACGGATATCACGGATCACCTACAGTCAAGGGCATAAATATATATACACTTCTCCATACTGATCCCTTACAAATGTGTGTATATATTAATGCACTCGACTGTACACTATACACTTTTTTTCTGTAGCCGTACCATGAGCTGCCGTGCCGTTATTAACACTTTCATTGCGGACGAGTGCTACGCGCTACGCTCGTAGCCGATCCCGTGATTTTTCCGCTTTGTAGCGAAAATGGACCTCCCACAGAGAGCTCCCCTCGGGAGTTCCCCGCGCTCAAAGTGTTAACGAACGTTTACTTTCTATGCGGCTCGCTAGCGCCAATACGCAAGCTGAAGATTTATTTATTTATTTATTTATTTATTATTAAAATAAGTTACACAGCATTACAGTTAAACACCAAGGCATTGTGAACTACAAAGATACAAACATAAAAACAACTTAAAACTAGTAAGATGATGGTAGGGCTACGCTACAATATCTAGTCCATAATCTCGAAGTCATTGACAAAGGCAGGAAGTTTTAACGAATTAACAACGTTGTTGTTTTCGTAACAGATTAGCTAAACTACTTCGTTAGCTCGACTTTGCCTTTGCTGACAACTTGTCTTTCGCCATGATATAACAATATGCATCCGTTATAAACTTCCAGCTTTTGTAACCGTATGAGTTGGTAAGGCCGGGCCACACCAAATGCGTGTGCAGCACGTACACATGCGTGTCCATGGCGTGCGCTTTCTAGCTTATGTAAGTCATAGTGTACACCGTTTTGCTGGACGTTTTGCAAAAAAGGTTAACTTCGATGTCAGTTTTGTAACGACAATTAAGCATGAAATATTTACGTAAATCCACTTTATTCATGTTTTGATATTGCATAAACGCGTATTCTTTCTGGATTAAATGATAAAAAAATGTTAATATTTAATGCTTAATTGTCGTTACAAAACTGACATCGAAGTTAACTTTTTTGCGAGAGTTAAGCTAATTGGGTGTCCCTAGAAGTGAAAATGCCCGGACACGCGAGCGTGCACGTCACGCAAGCGGTGTGCCATCTAATATGACATCACATACGCTACAACGCGCACGCTTCGCCTTTAGTGTTTCCTCGATACGTAAAGTAGATCATCATTGTCCTTACCAGGAGTTAGCAAGTCGTTGCCACAATATTTCAATTTTCCATGTTGCACTATTTATTGTCAACTACCCGCCCCGGCTTCGCACGGGTACTATACCTACATAAAAACCTTCCTCTTAAATTTATCTACCTAATAAAAAAAATCTCATCAAAATCCGTTGCGTAGTTTTAAAGATTTAAGCGTACAAAGGGACATAGGGACAGAAAAGTGACTTTGATGCTGATGATGTAGTGATTTGAAATTTTAACATTTTCGCGCTGACTCTTAGTCCAGGGTGCTTAGCCAAGATGCCAATCGCTAGCGCTTAGTAGCGTAACGTAGTTTTCCCTCTCTGTCACTCTTTCATATTAGTGCAATAAAGACAGTTAGCTGCGCTTAACGATGAAGCGCTAGCGATTGGCAACTTGGCTAAGCACCCTGATTTAATTACGACGCCGTTCCATACTTAGGTGCCTACAAAAAAAATCTGTTGATTTAAGAACCTTCTTCTTTTTTCGAGTCAGTTAAAAAACAATGCGTGTATAATTTGAAAGACGCCTTATAATTAGGACTTCGACGCGACCGGAAAGTATAAGTATAATAAAGTAGGTTATAAAAAATCTGTCGAGTTTTGTTCAGAATTAAGTGTACACGAGGGACTGTATATTTTGCGTGTCTGCAGATAAAATGCGTGTTTACACTGTCCGAGGTTGTCGTACTTTTTGGAACAAATCGACCCTTTTGTGGCCTTCAAATTGTATTGGTAATGGGAAAGTGGCAAAACAAGACGATGCATTTTTAACGCTGCGGCCACGATCGGTCTAAGGCGACCGGGTTAGCGGAAAACGTATGGTGCTCCCTCTCGTACCCATATCCGCATCCCGCTCCAACTCATGGATTCGCTCGCCGCTGGTCGCCTTAGACCAATGTCGTGGCCGGGCTTAGCGGAAAACGAATGGTGCTCCCTCTCGTACCCATATGGGCATCCCGCTCCTACGAATGGATTCGCTCGCCGCTAGTCGCCTTAGACCAATGTCATAGCCGGGCCGTAACGCCTAAAATTGGCGATGCCGTTACATGTAAGAAAAGTACCTAAAGCAATCTATGCTCGGTAGACTTTCGCGAGGCGGCCTTCCAGAGGTTCTCGGACTTGGTTGTCATATACAATCTTCGCAAACTGGTAAAACAACATGCAAAAATAGGTAGAAATCGTGGTAGAATTAAAAGCAGTTTTATAGTCAGACTACGAGGATTCTAACTTTATGGTGGCACTAGCCTAGCTACGCTATCTGGCTAATTCCGGTGGAATCGCTAACCAGCGACGGGTGTGGTCCTCCAGCATTTTGGGGGTTATGCGGCGGGCTAACAACCCTCCCATGGAAAAAAATATATCGTTATGAAACCGAATAGTGAGAATAAACGATCCGATTCCAATTCTAATAACTCAAAGCGTGGAAAAACGGAACTCCGATTTGCTTCTTGGCATGTGCGTTCTCTATTTAGACCAGGAGCCCTCTATCAACTGGATAAAGAGTTGCAGAGATACCAAGTGGATGTTGCAGCTCTGCAAGAAGTAAGGTGGCCGGGTAATGGAGAATGCAATGTTGATAACGGTATTTTATTTTATAGTGGTAATGATGCAGGACAGCATACGCATGGAACCGGTTTCTACGTAACTAAGAAGCTCTTAGGGAATGTGATGCGATTTGACGCGGTTTCGGACAGAGTATCTGTACTTCGAATTAAGACAAAACCATTGAATATATCTATAATCAACGTATATGCACCTACAGAAGGGACTAGTGATGAGGTGAAAGATCAGTTTTATGAACAACTTGAATTAATATATGATCAAGTGCCCAACTATGATGTGAAGATACTTATAGGAGACCTTAATGCGAAAGTAGGGAAGGAGGAAATTTTTGTACCAACCATTGGAAGACATAGTAAGCACAATCTCTCCAACGATAATGGACTGAGGTTGATCAGCTTTGCAACCTCGAAAGCTATGGTAATAAAGAGCACGATGTTTTCCCATAAAGAAATTTACAAAGGTACTTGGAAATCTCCGGATGGACAAACCGTCAACCAGATCGATCACATCCTTATTGACGACAGACACAAGAATATTGTGCAAGATGTCAGAACGTTTAGAGGTGCAGATTGCGACAGCGACCACTTCTTGCTAGCTATTAAAATTAAAATCAAAATTAAAGTAGATAAGCAGCTCTCGTACAAAGATGCAACCGAACACATTAATTTAGAACAACTTAAAAACCCAGTCATTAAAGATAAATTTCAATTGGAGCTGCGCAATAGTTTTAGTGGCCTAACTGTGGATGATGATATTAATACAGTCTGGGAAAATATTAAAGGTAAAGTTAAGATGGCAGCAAATAAAATAATTGGGCGTCGGAAAGTGAGAGTGAGGAAGAAATGGTGGACTGACGAGTGCGGAAAAATTGTAGAAGAGAGAAGGAAACTTAAAATACTCGCCCTACAGGACCAGCGGTTGGAAAATAGCTATAGATTCATACAAGCTGAGGCCAGAAGAATGATTAGACGAGCTAAAAGAACACATCTGGAGGGTATAGTCAGAGAGATGGAAACGTTGTTAAGGGCTAACCAGTCTCGCACATTCTATAAAGAACTGAGCTCCTTCAAGAAGGGGTATCAACCTGTCTCTCAACTACTAGAAGATGATCGTGGAAATCTGGTAACATCCAGAGAGGAGATAAAAAGCATGTGGGCAGATTACTTTCAGCAACTACTTAATTGCCCACCTCTCGACGAACCAATTCCCACGCATGACGATAGTGCTCTCGACCAAGAAGTCCCACCCCCTACTTTTGACGAGGTTCGTCAAGCCATAATGCGACTCAAAAACCACAAAGCTCCCGGTATCGACGGGATCCCGTCGGAAGTCTGGAAGCACTGTGGTGGGTCGACTCAGTCAAAAATGTACGAACTTCTCCTGAAAATATGGGAACTAGAGGAACAACCACAGGAATGGAACGTAGGTGTCATATGCCCGGTTCACAAAAAAGGTTCCAAGAAGAGGTGCACAAACTATCGAGGGATTGCTCTGCTCACTACCGCGTACAAAATCTTGTCTAATGTGCTGCTGAAACGACTTGAACCATATGCGGAAAGAATCCTTGGTGATTACCAATGTGGGTTCCGCAGAAACCGCGGCACAGTGGACCAAATTTTTCTGCTAAAGCAGATAATGGAGAAAAGATGGGAGTACGCACAGAGCGTCCACTCATTGTTTGTGGACTTTACGAAAGCCTACGATAGTGTGGACCGAGGCGCCCTTTATTCCATCCTCGTAAATTTTGGGATCCCTAGGAAGCTAGTTTCCATGATCGCCACAGCAACCAAGGAAAGCAGGATGAGAGTAAGAGTAGGGGGAGACTTGACAGATGAATTTACGGTAATTACCGGTCTAAAGCAAAGTGATGCCCTGTCTCCTGCGCTTTTCAACCTGGCTCTAGAGCATGTCGTGCGGAAGGTGCTAACCCTTAACATAGGACTAGAGCTAGGTGGAACGCACAAGGTCATAGGATATGCGGACGATCTTGCTTTGTTAGGGGAAAGCCGTGAACAGGTGGTAGAGGCGGCTAAGGTCCTGGAACAGGAAGCAGCCAAGATAGGTCTCAGGATCAATCAAGCAAAAACAGAACACCTCCACATGAAACGGTATAAAAACACACGAGCTCGCCGTGACAGTCTTCATGTGGGTGGCACCGTATATAAAGGGGTTGACAAGTTTCGGTATCTCGGGTGCACAGTCACTGATACAAACACCAGAGAGGAGGAGATTGCAATACGCATCCAGAACGCTCTACGATGCAGCGCTGCCCTCCACAAAGTTTTGGTGTCCAGGCTTCTCAGTAAAAGTACGAAGGTAAGAATCTATAAAACCGTCATTAGGCCCATTCTTATGTATGGCTGTGAAACCTGGACACTAACACTGAAAGAGGAAAACCAACTCCTGGTAGCGGAAAGAAAAGTGCTTAGAAAGATCCTGGGACCTGTTAGAAGGGAAGATGGGACCTGGAGGATCCGGAAGAATGCCGAAATCGAGGAGTTGGTGGCCGAACCTAATATATTGGGCGAAACTAAATCTTACAGACTTCGTTGGCTCGGTCACCTACTCAGAATGGGAGAGGATCGGGCAGTCAGAAAAGTCTACTTCGGGAGGCCAACCGGGCGTCGACCGGTAGGCCGTCCCAGGTACCGCTGGTGCGACGTAGTTGAGGCAGACCTGCATCAACTCCACGCTGATTCATGGCGGGAAATCGCACTGGATCGGGACAAGTGGCGTGCTCTCGTTTCGGAGGCCAAGATCCTCTTTGGGTCACTGAGCCAAGCCAGTAAGTAAGTAAGTAAGTAGGCGCGAAGACTTGTCTGCCCTTAGAAAATTTGCTAGCCATAATGTATCTAATTTATAATAATATATACATTATAACTTTTCGGATGGTAAGAGGCACGTTTGCCGTTACTCATTTAGGGCGTACTGTTCGGTCGGCGGGCGCGGCCGCTGAGCAGGCGGCATTACTAAAAGGTGCGTTTAAACCAAAAGGGCATTCGCTGTTCTAGCGCCCGTTCTACGAAATCAACCAATCACGTTTTGTGTGCCGATCGAATTTCGTAGAGTGGGAGGTTAGAACAGCGAATGCTCTTTTAGTTTGAACGCACCTTAAGAAGGTCAAATACGCAGGGCTCTCTAATTATTTTTTTGTTCCACTAACGGTGGAGACATCGGGCTGCTGGTGCGCGGAGGTAAAAGCTTCCCTGGGTCAGCTGGGTCGCCGTCTGCTGGAGAGGGGTCATGACCCCCGCTCTGGATGGTTCCTGGCGCAAAGGTTGTCCATTGCGGTTCAACGCGGAAACGCTGCGAGTCTGATGGGCACGTTTGCGCCGGGAACATTGAGGGGCTGTTTATTTGAATATGATGTGTATTTTTAGGGTTTTGTGGAATTTAGCTATTTTTTAAGATGTTTAGTGTTAAGTGTAGTTTTAAGTTTTTCTTTTGATTAATTTTGTTTTGTATTGACATGTTTTTATGAAATAAATGAATTCCTCCCAATTATAACTTATTTGCTCATTACCATGATTAACCGTACAATTGAGGAGAGGACGTGCCGTATAAATGACTCTTAATTTAATAATTTCTTCTTTGGACGTTGTGAGACAATCGGAAACAAAGTTTGTTCATAAATTGTAAGCGAATTATGCCTGACTTGAATAACAATGCACTGAATGTATTCCTTGATGAATATAACAGTTAATTTATATTTCGGACAGATTCTTAACGAAGTTTAACCATTCTTAAATTATTATTGCAAGAGTAGACAGTTTATTCGAAAAGGCACGTGATATCAACGTGTTATTCTACAATCTACATATACCTAGCGGAAATTACACCTCGTCCTTCGTCTAATGCGGTCACCGAATCAAAATAAAATATGAGGTTGTTTGCAATGTTTTCATGCTGCGAAAAACGCAGTGTAATTCCCGCAGTACCTATTCGTACGTGTGGAAAAGTGGCAGAGTGGTGAACTGATGAAGTACCCCGTATATTAAATTACAGATGTAGTGCAAAATCTTTTCTCTTCGGCTTTTCAAGGTAACGCCCGAATTAATCTCCCTGTCTTACTTATACTGAAATTCATTGTGACAGCAATATGAATTCGGATGTTTCCGTGAAAAGCCGATAGTTTCATACTGATAGTTTCATAGAAACCTATTTTGTTTCATTATTAGGCTAAATAGTAAGATGCCTGGTCACATCGAAAATTATCTGCCAGAATGACTATGTCAATAACATTGCTAAAATGAACATTGTGTTTATTTATATTCAGAGATACTACAACGGGCTTTATTACACAAATAAATGTCCAATCAATTATTTCACTCTTCTAAATGATATAAAGAAAAAGTCCGATATGCAGTAGAAGTGTCATAAAAATTATGTGGCGCAGTTGTTTTCATAAGTTTTTTGATATATTTATATTTATTGGACTTACAGGAACAATTTTTGTATTACATGTATGGGATTGGCCGCATGCAGTCACCAATGCACCAGCTGAATATAATATTATGAATCCTATGGAAGAACACCTAAATATAGTCAATAACTATTTTGAATCCCGAAAGGTAAACTTAAGTTTAAGGGTGCGGCTCCACTAACGCGGAGCGGAGCGGAGCTGTGCAAAATTGACCAATTACATTCTTCAAATTCAAAATTCGAAATACTGTGATGCGGTCTCATTGGCCAAGCTCCCACAGCTCAGTCAGTGGAGCCGCACCCTAAGGCGTAGCCTATAATACCACTGCGAACACGAAATTCGTAAATTCCCGGGGATTAGTATCTGGCCTACTACCGCGAAAATCGAAATTCGTAAGTTTCGAAGATTTTTCTCTGTCACTCAAACGAAGGCGTCATTATAGTGAGAGCGACAATTCCTCGAAATTTACGAATTTCGTTTTTCGCGGTAGGGTCACACCAACGAAGCCGTCATTAGAGTTACAGAGAAAAATCCCCGAAATTTTCGTATTTCGAAGTTCGCGGTAGAGCCTCTGATGGACGTTCGAGGGGGGCGTGGAGCGGGGCGAGCGACGGAGCGTGTGGTGTGGTGGCCATGTTTAAAAAAATGCAAAAGTATGCGAGTGCCTGAACCCCTCTTCAAATCCCTTGGACGCTCAACGCACCGATACACGCTACACGTTTTGACGCTTTATGCAGGGGCGTAGCTACTGCCGTATTTGCCGTATCAATTGTACGGGCCCCCGGGCCACGGGGGCCTCCAAAGTGTGTAAGGAAAAAGAATAAAAACTTTCTAATTTATATCACCTCCATATAAGGGCCTCCAAAAATATTTTATACGGGGCCTCGACAAGGCACGCTACGCCACTGGCTTTATGCCAGGAACGCAGAATGTCAAATTAGCAGGGTGCCAGATTAGCACAAAAACTGATTTTCAGAATGATAGATTCTCATGATGTCAAATTTGCAGAATGCCAGATTCACAGTCTGCTAGCTTCGCTTAAAGCCAGATACTTAACTTGGAAATAAGGCGACGAAATTAATTTAAACAAGTATTTTTTCGTCGCCTGGTACCCACAGTAACTTCCTGGCATTAAGCGAATCTGGCATCCTGCGAATCTCATATTATGCGAACCTGACATTATGCGAAACTGACATTTTGCGAATCTGCCATTCTGCGAATCTGACTTATTGCGAATCTGGCCTCCTGCTAATCTGACATTTTGCGTTCCTGACTTAAATCGTCAGAATCATTTTCTGTTTATTTAATAGGAATTAGCGACATCTACTCTGGGAACATATTTATTTAAAATTGGCAATAATCCAAAAGCAGTTGTTCCAAACAAAACCATAGAGGGTGTCTTCAATGTTCTGGTGTGGAAGTACTGGTCGTGGCTTAGACGTAGACATATTAATGGATTTCGTTATCGCGCGTAAGTTTTGAGGTAATTGTTCGTTGTGATCTGAAACACGAATTAAATTAGTATAATTAGATAATTGTGATTGCCTCACTAAATGTAGCATAAGCAACGCCATGGCTCCGAAGCTACTTCGAAATCCGCATATTTCGAGGTTTTATCTCTGTCACTCTAATGAAGCTTTAGTTGGCGTTTCCACTGGCGATTGTTTCTTCATTTCTTTTGTTTGTAAATGTCGACTCTACAATTATAGTTGGCTAGACATGTGCCTAGACTGGCCGTGTGGTGACAGCAGTAAGAATACATTTGTCGCCACCCCAACTCCTCCTGCGGGTGTCGTAAGAGTCGACTAAGGGATTGAAGTGTCACTGACCATTATTTGATAAAAGATTGATGATGGGCAGCAGCGTCATCACATCACCAGTGGACACATTATTGCGATCGCCAATCCGCTTGCCCAGCGTGGTGATTATGGGCATTTACCTCCTAATACGCATAGTTAATAGGAGAGGCCTACGTCCAGCAGTGGACTACATATCATAGGCTGATGATGATGAGACATGTGCCTGTCAAAAAGAGATGTTTGTATGCAGCACTATTAAAGCCATTAACCGCAATGGTATTTTTTTCATCGAGTTCGTTTTGCCGTCGTCGGTTAAGTTATGTTGTATTTTTTCGTCCACGGCCGGCCTTATACGTCCGGAATCAGAATATGAATTAATACTCTTAATACGGCCTAAGAATATTAATTCATATTCTGATTCCCGATGTATAAGGCCGGCCTAAGATAAAATGAGCTGGAAATTGTTTGTATTCTATAAATCTTTTTTATTAATGAAACCTTATACCTATGATTACAGATATAATCCCTTACATGGATGCAGCGTATCTAACTGCAAGTTTTCAGGCGACACAGATATCGCAACTGCAGACGCCGTCGTAGTTCACATACAAAGCGGTCTCGTACCGAACGCCACGGGTCGGAAACCGCACCAAATATGGATTTTTTGGGTCGACGAATCCCCGGCGAATGCTTTTTCTTTGTCTTACCAACGGCCGAATTACACAGAGTTGTCCAATGTTTTCAATTGGTCTATGACATACAGGTGACTAACTACAGAATTGACGTTGAGACACGGCGATACTCGCCCAGCTATCAGCTATCACCGCCGGGCGAGTATCGCAGTGTCTCTTTTATTTAAACGGGAGTGCGTATCTTTTGTTCGTGTTTATAGCCCATAGTTCATAGCTTAGTAGCTCGCGGTGAGACCAGTGCCTTAGTGATACCAATAATTTCACCCTCGTATTAAGGGTCACCCCAATTCTATCGCAAAACTTATTACTACGCAATAAGAGCGAAAAAGAAACAACTCGGACGACTCCGATCGACTGTAATACGGCGCGATTTGCCTTAAAGTTGCGAAACCGTTGATAGGTTTGGGGAGACCCTAATGCGCCCAACTACCTTGAACGCAATGGGTCACTTTTATCCATAGACAAAAGTAAAAAAATGGAATAGTATCGTGCCGGTGATCCACGGAGATCATAAAGCGCCCAATAAGAAGGGTTAAGGCAGAGATGGGCATTAATCGATTATTTTTTTAATCAACTAATTAATCGACTAAGCAATCAATCGTCACAAAACTAATCGCGATTAATTTAATTAAGATTAACTTAATGGCTGCAGAATTCGATTAACGATTAATCAATCGGCATTTTAATCGACTAAATTAACGATTACGTCTCGATTACATTTTGAAACATAGTGCATAACAAAAAAATAATATGTATTATCATTCAGTATATTTTTTGAAATCATTCTAGAGCAGGGCAAAAAAAATGTTACTTAGCTATTTTAAAAATTGAATAAGAAATCGATTTACACAATCCATCATTTCATCCATAAATATCATATAATGTATACTCGGCGGGCCAACCACGGTTTGTCCGTAGTAAAGAGCGGCGTATTTGAAAAATACAAGCCGTTGGCTCGATTTCCAAAGCAAGTATTGAAATTCGCAACCTTTTCTAGGTACTGATAAACTGGTTGGCCAGAAATTTATTAAAAGTACCAACAAAAATTTTAATCGAGCATAACTAAATTCTTGTTAGAATTTGTTCAAACTTCATTATTCTTACCTGCTACCGACCCTTGCTCATTATTCTCATAAGTAAGCTATTCCTTTCGCTCTTACGAAAAACAAAAGAGATGGTAAAGGACCGTAGAAAAAAAAATAACTTGCCTTTATCGCGTGATTTGAAGACATTTACTGCCTAGACTTTACGGTGTTATCTCGGTCGGATTTTTGACTCGGAACCGTCATTAATATTACTTAGCAATAACAATAGGATGTAGTGGCTAAGAATTCTATGTTAGCGTTTGATAAACACGTGTGCGGCAGCGTTTCAAACAAATTCTAATTCTGTTCCTATGTTATATTATAATATAAGTGTACCTGAAGCTGGAAGGCCCTCGGATACTAAAAGCATCAAACATAGTTTTAAATAGAAAATAACTGATTTAAAATATTTATTGATACTTTAAATTTCAGTGGCCATTGAAGAGTTACGCTTAACACCTTATGGTTACATTATCGGATTATCCGATCAGGAGGCCAACTTGTGACTTTCAAGCATTCGATTGCAAGGAAACAGGTTGAAAATAGTCGCACTCAAATGTGTTTCCCAAATAATCAGTATAAATATAAAAGACCTAGGTATTGTTATACATATACTATACATGCCTTAAGGTATACCAGTCTGTCAGCCGAACCCGAAACTTAGTTAAACTTAAAAAAAAAATCTAATGTCAATCGAAAGAAAATTAATCTAATTAATCAATCGATTATAGATTTAATCGCTCGTATTTAATCAACGATTAACTTAATCGTGATTAAATTAGTCGAACATCTTACAACTAAGATTGATTAATCGTCACTTTTAATCGTTAATCGATTACTTTTAGGCTAATCTTAATTGCTAATCGTTAGTCGATTACATTTTGCCCATCACTGGGTTAAGGCTGCGGCTCCATTGAGGCGGAGATGTGCAAAATTGACCAATTACATTCTTCAAATTCAAAATTTGAAAGACTGTGATGCGGTCTCATTGGCCAATTTTGCACATCTCCGCTCCTCTCCGACTCAATTGAGCCGCAACCTGGAACTATGAAATCAAACTCTTCTGGCTTCCAAATACGGGTGCGCCAAAGTATTTATAAAATTGCAACTTAGATTATTGGAACTCCGAAAATTTTTCTTATACAATTTAACTTCATAATGATCGGTATTTAGAATAATCTTTGTTCATAATCATCATCACATAGAATTATTTATGTTCATAATATTGTTTTTCATACATATTTTTAGTACTAACTTTTATGTTTATATAATTTTTCAATATACTTATTTTATGCTATATATACTAAATTTCTAATGTTATAGGTATTTATTTTTATCTGTACTGGTTTTATGTATGAATTATTTTTGTTTAATTAAATATAAATCGTACTATTACTGTAAACTAGCTACCTGCACAAATCAGGTTGTGGCAGAGTAGGTATTGTACTAAACGGGTTCCCTCTAAACTTTTTTTGTCCGAAACGCTTAGGACATAACAGACTTGGTATAATATATTTTGGCATCAACTTAATGAGACAGAAACATCACGAAACTATCTTATCTATCATTAATTACGCCGAGTGTTATAAGACAGAAATTAGATTTGCATTTTTTTTTTGGGCATGTAGCCACATGTTCGAAACTTGCCTTTTTCGTCCGGCAGAATTTACTGTGAGGGTGAAAATTTCTGCAGTGAGCGAGCGAAGCGAGCGAACAAAACCTTCCGGGGCAGATCCGACTCGGATAGGTTAGGTTAGAAGACTAAGGCGGGAGCTTTGCTCCCGCCTTAGTCTTCGGGGTTATTTTTTTTTTAGCAACCTAGAAAGTACTCAGCTCAGTAACACAGTAAGTTTCGTATAGAATATTACTACTACCTCGATTATATTGAGAGGTTGTAATTATTCCTTCTCTGTTATGCTAAAACAAACTATGCCGATACTTTTTATGCACATTCAGATTATGCCTCATCATAAATAGGAGCATCGAAATTATGCTCGAATAATAATCGAACAACTCGAAATCTGCCACAAAGAAATATGCTAAAGTTGAGTATGTCACAACAGTTTCTGCACAAAGCCCATTATACATAGTTTATGTTATTCATAAAAGAATTATACCACAACAGAGTGAACCTAATGGGAAAATGTTTATAAATAAACAATTTATTTCAAATAACTTTATGAGTATAGATTAATCTACTTGACGACCTTTAGGAGGATAAAATTTCGAAATAAAAATCGTTATGAACATTGTAGGTAGAAGTATAATTTTTAGTAAGAAAAAAAAGTATGAGAAAAAAATTTTCGGAGTAATGATGATTATGAGTAAAAAACGGTATTAGTAAAAATATTCGAAGAAAAAATTGTATAAGTGCCAATATGGACCCTCCAAATACATTCAAGTATAATATATATTGCCTACAAACTTCAACATGCATCGTAATTATATGACAGCTATGATTTGTTTTAGATCAGATTCTGACGTCCCAATCCCTTACGGACGGACTATACCTCTTCTGTATCCAAAACTTTACAACAACACTTTTGAAATATTAAATCATGTACCCTTTTGGAATCGCAAACAGAGGAATGTCTTGGCTGTTATTCTTCTTTCAAACTGTATAAAGGCTCGCATGCACTTGCTAAGGACACTAAAAAAATTTATGGATATCGACATTTATGGAGGATGTGCGACGGAAGAATATCGCAAAAACAGGTACCTCCGCTTCTCTCTTCTACATTAAAAAAGCTTGTTATTCTGAGTAGGAAAAACATAAAATATGCCTGCCCTAATTTGTTTTTATTTTGTCGGATTGTTCTCGCGAAAATGCCCACCTATGGCCACATAAATTGAACTGCACCAACGCACTAGCGGTAGGTAGGTGAACATTTTAGATTTTCCGAAAAAGATTTGATATGCTATGTATTTACAAATTATAACTAAGTTTTTTGTTGCCTAAGAATCTGACGTGATTTCTATACACTACAAACCTAGATATCAAATAAGTATCTATATTTTGTATGTCTCATCAATATCTCTATGTTTTGATGTCAATTATCTTTCAGTTGCCCAGGGCATTTCCACTACGATTGTAAAATCTTGTCGAAATACTTGTTTTACTTTGTAATGGAGAACTCCAAATGTCGGCAATACATAACAGAGAAGAGTTTCCATCACGCCTATAGCAAAGGAGCTATACCTGTCTTCGTGGGGACTTACTTAGAAGACTGCCAGACACTACTGCCCCCTAATTCTTATCTACATTTCGAAAACTTCGAAACACCGGAACACCTAGCAGCGGAAATAATTGCTATCGGCAATGATGATACTAGATTGCTCTCTTATCATAAGTGGAGAATTAATTTTGGAGTGGTAAACGAGCATGGATATTTTGGGACCAAGTCCTCTCAAATGTGCAGATTGTGTGAGGCACTAAATTATAACCTACGATCTCAAAAAGTGTACGGTTTATCCGATATTCGTGAATACTTAGATCCTGAACTGCAATGTCATCATTAACAAATACTTACAGTATTATGTGACTCGGCTGGTATTTAGTACTCTGTATCGATCATCGCTCTTGTGTATCTTTCCAGAGAGATAGATAATTTATTATTTGATTATTGCGATACTTTTTGGACAAGTTAGAGCTTGAGGAAAACTTATTAAATTTGGTTTGAAAATCGATTATGCGTATGAGGTGCATATTGAGTAAAACGAAATTCAGATTAAGCTGTGACATGAGTCAGATGACAGTATTGACAGTGACATTGACAACTGTTGAGAAATGGTGTTTCTTTGCAAGACTTGCACGTGCGATTTGATTTAATACTTTATTAATCGTTTTTATTATTAGTAAATAACCTGAATTTAGTGAAATATAAAATACGTCAACAATTTTCAAAGTAAGTTCAATAAATAACACGCACACGTAGCCTTTGTGCAAGTTAACCTCAAAATATTCATAAACAAATTCATTATTTTCAGATGCAGAAAGTTAAGAGAAAAATCGTTGAAGGTGACACACCTTCTCCCAAAAAGAAGAAAGTTCAGTTCACGGAAGATTCAAAAGAAAATAAATCTGAAAACGCTCCTGAAAAGAAAATTAAGAAATCACAAAAAAATGAATTGAAAAACTCGGCGAACGTGCCTAAGAAAGATTTTAAAAGTGGTCCGAAGAAGGATTTTAAAAATGTGCACAAGAAAGATTTCAAAAAAGGGAAGCCTGGTGATAAATTTAATAAGTTTGGCAAGGGCAAAGGGAATTTCACAAAGGGAGGCGATAATAAGTTTAGCAAAGATCAGAACACCGGTGAGAAGCCGAAGTGGTCTGAGATGAAGAAGGAAAAGAAGCAGCTGCGGCTGGTGCGGCGCAAGGCCAAGACCTCGGCTGAAGTATTTGAGATTGCCAACAAGGCTAAGCTGCTTGCTGCTCAGATTCAAAGGTTAGTAGTTTGGCTTTTACTGCTTATACTATATGTGACATGTTCAGGCTATATGCATACCATATTGTTGACTGTCTTTGAAACTGATTAACCCTTTGGCTCCCGATGACCCAAATGTGAGTCATAACATTATGGAGACGTCATAAGCTGGGAATCGAGGGGTTAACCCTTTACCTACGGGTGTCAACCAGAGTTGCCACCACTGTCAAATTAAAGTTATACTTATGTAATGGTGTCAAGTCAAACAATTTAATAGCAAATATTATAGCCCCGTAGGTAAAGGGTTAATAAGTTGTATCTTCATATCTGTTACCTGGTAAAACCCAATAATTAGAGCAAACCGGTTATCTCGACTTATTGGGTTTCACCAGGCATACCCAGGCGCGGATCCAGGGGGGGGGCAATAGGGGCATTTGCCCCCCCTTGACACTGGACTCTGGTATGCCTTAGGTGCTGTTTCAAGTATAAACTACAGTCATATCATAGGGCAGTGCCCCCCCCCCCCCCTCAACGAAGTCCTGGATCCGCGCCTGGGCATACCCTCAATATGTGGCATTTAGTCATGCAGTGACCCGTACAGGTGGCTGGTTTTCTCTACACAATTTTATTGTTTCTTGCATTTCAAGTATTGTATAACATATTTGTCACAGAAAAAATAAAACTAGTTAAGTTAAACAAAGAACTAGGTACCTACTATTTAGTAGACATTTCCAGCTTGCATTAGGGAACATACCTATACTACGTGACCTGTTTAGGGGGGGGGGGAGGGGGTCTGTCGAAGTACCACTCCTGATCACCAGGTTCTGGTATCTTGTCACGTGACTTTTGTAAAACCCAAGCTGATGAAGCATTACCTATTAACAAAATTAAATGTACAGGCAGAGGCACTCTCCTTTTTAACCGCCCTTGATGCATACTAAAATACATAATTATATATTTTTTTATATTTACACATTTGGATATTTACATTTACATGCTACCAATCACCTCCTTTTTTCAGGAAAGTAGTAAAGCCAGACTTTCGTTTAAATTCCTGCAAGGAGCTTCACTCTGTACTAAAAGGGCAATACAAAGCTATAGCCCTGACTCACGACTTGAGCCGAGTCATCCAGGTGCTACTTAAGCACAGCCCTGAAGACATCAGGATCGAAATCACGGAAGAACTGCTAGATCTTATGGTGCCAATGGTCCAGTCAAAGTACGGTCAACATGCTGTGAAAAGAATATTGAAGTATGGAACCGATAGCATTCGCCATAAAGTTATTAATAAGTTCTATGGACACATAGTTTCATTGGCGACACATGTCATCAGTGCACCCGTGCTAGACTATGCATATGGCGAGTTTGCATCTAAAAAGGAAAAGACACATATGCAGCAGGAGTTTTATGGTGATATTTATAAAAATGTAAGTTGCACATTACTATGCTACAAACAGAGGTGGCAAAAAGTATTATAATTACTCTTTCCAATTACTTTTGTATATATACTTTGTAGTCTATGTTACAAAGTACATACCTATACAAATGTAATTGACAGAAGTAATCAGTTTACTTGTTGCCCAAATCTGGCTACAATCAAGATTCCTTTGCATAACAATTTTACTTTGAGTCATCTTTTTCTAGTAACAGGAATTTAAAAGAGGTTACTGCTTGTGAGATGAGTTGTAAATTTTGTTGTTGTGTGATGGGCCCAATATATTTATTATGTTTCCTAGTTAATTTCATAATGTTCTTAAACTTTTATCTAACTATTGTGCATTGATATAAAAAACCTTAATTTGGTAGACTTAAATATTTACTGTCAATTATCAATTCCCTACATTTTCTGATACATTGTTGGCGTTATGGAATATTGTATAATTATATTTTTTATATTTTGCATTTATAGTTAATATGCATAGTTAATAGGAGAGGCCTGCGTCCAGCAGTGGACTGAGATAGGCTGATAATGTGTTACATTTCATTTTCAGACAAAAGACAACAAGGTGCACACTCTCCGTGACACATACAAGGACAGTCCAGAGATGAAGACTGCCATATTGCAGTCTTGCAAGGCCAACATTCAGAAGATATTGGACAAGAACCTGCATGATGGAGAGTATGTGTGCTTTATATTTATAAAATAATACAAATCCCACATCTTGGCCTAAATGACAAAACATAACTCCTTTTAAATTCAGTTTTGAATATTTAGCGAAACATGTTATTCACGTAATTTAAGTCATTGCTTAATCTCATGAATCTTGTACAAGTTTGTGAAATGTTTGGTTGGGGGTACCCCTTGATGACTTTGATGAGGATCCTTTTAATCAATTGAAACATGTTGAGCAATTGTTGATTTAAATTGTATGAGTAACCCGTTTCTCTAAATATGTTTGATTAAAACGTTAGTTATAATTTAAAAAAAAATTGCTTCAACTTACGAATTTTAGAATTACACAGGTTTTACATTAATAGCGAGGCAGCCACGTCTCTGTGGATATGTGAAGTGCCTTGCCTGAGGCAAGTGGCTTGTACTTTTGCCTAGAGTGAGAAACATCCATACTAACCAAGCTGTTTGTTCAGTGTAGACTTGGCAAATCAGTAGATCATACAAATTTTTTATTCTTTTTTTTTCCATGCGAGAACTGCGATCAGTTGTTGACGACTATAATCAGTTATGTTGAGGGAAAGTGGCGTTCGGGTTTTGGAGACCATGTCTCACATGAACCACTACTATAAATTTTGTACAATGTGCTTTTGTTTGAGCCTTTGTACAGTTTGTGTCCTGTCTAGTAATTTTGTAGCTAGAGGGTTAGGATGCCTTGCCAAGCGTCCAACATAACTTTTTGTGTAATGTCTTCAGATCATACAAAATATAATTGAAGTTACTTGTGACTTTTTTCATTATTGATTGAATGTTATATTATAAATATTGTCCCGAATTGCGGGTTCCCAATGGATGCGGACAGCTCACGAGTCTCACGACCGATCTTTGTGGAACTCTCTGGGGGAGGCCTATGCCCAGCAGTGGACGTCAATTGGCTGATGATGATGATGATGATGATGTCCCGAATATCGTAATAAAATGAAATTTGGTAACAATAATTTCATAACAACATAATGTCAACAGATTACTCCACTCGGTACTATACGATTACATCCGCGAATGCAGTGACGAGGAACGGGCGGAATTAATATCAACACTAGGGCCACTAATTGTGCCACTCAGCAACTCTCTCCCCGGCGCTAATGCTGCCAGCATCTGTGTGTGGCAGGGCACTAATAAGGATAAGAAGGTAATTAATAATAATAAGACTATGTATATGCCATGTGGTGACGGCAGTAAGAATACATTTGTCACCACCCCAACTCCAGCGGGTGTCGTAAGAGTCGACTAAGGGATTGAAGTGTCACTGACCATTATTTGATAAAAGATTGATGATTGACAGCGGCGTCATCATAGTGGACACATTACTGCGATCGCCAATCCGCTTGCCGAGCGTGGCGATTATGGGCATTTAACTCGTAATGCGTCTATACTCATAGTTAATAGGAGAGGCCTACGTCCAACAGTGGACTATCATAGGCTGATGATGATAATGATGATGATATATATATATATATATACCAATTGCCAGTAGATTGTAAAAAAGTAAACAAACGTATAAACTAGCATTATTCCATAGTCACGTATTTTTAGAACATGGTATGCTCGGAGTTTCTCTGCGTGATCGAATCAGAAATGAGGAGATCCGTAGGCGAACTAAAGTTACTGACATAGCCCACTGGATTAGTAAGCTGAAGTGGCAATGGGCAGGCCACATTGCACGCAGAGCAGATGGTCGATGGGGTCGAAAAGTGCTCGAGTGGACACCACGGCTAGGCAAACGTAGCGTATGACGTCCACTCACAAGATGGACAGACGACCTTGTGAAGGTCGCCGGGACACGCAGGATGCAGGTCGCATCTAACCGGCACATGTGGAGGTCCAGAAGGGAGGCCTATGTTCAGCAGTAGACGTCTTATGGCTGAGATGATGATATAATTATATATTTTTGAATTTGTTGATCATCATTTGTTCCACAGACAATACTAAAAGTGGTGAAAGAGCACGCGGTAGCACTAGCCAAGCACAAGACGGGCTACCGACTCCTGTTGGCCATCTTCGACTCTGTGGACGACACGGTGCTGGTCCGGAAGGCCATTGTGTCAGCCCTGGAGCCCCACATCCATGACCTGGCCAAGGACCATTGGGGGAACATGGTGAGACCATTTTATGAGCAGTATTTCGTCGCTATACTAAACCTCAGATCTTAAGAAATCATTGGAAAATTCACCTTTCTTTCGATCTGAATACGCTTATTTTTTTCAAAAAGTTTCAGTAAGTATGGAGATGATTTATATAGACAAAAAACAACACATCCATCTTCCTTAGTCGCGGTTTTATTTGTGCTGAGTTGTAGACTACAGGTGAGTTTAATTTTATAATGTAGAACTAGATGTCGCTGTTACATGTCGGAAAATGCTACATCGCGCTCACGCTATCAATGAATTTCAAGTATGACACTTATATTTGTGTTGAGCTGTAAGGCTGTAACTTTACAGCAAACTATGGATAGGCATCATGTTCTTTACCTTACTGTGTTGTATGATGAAAAAGTGCTCAGCTATTAGTAATTCGGAGTTAGTTTTGTAGTTCGCCTCTAGGTGGCGCTAATACAATAGCGGCGAATGCTACATCGCGCTAACAATTATGACTGTTGTGTTGAAAAAGTGACTGGAATTTAAAAAACTGGTCAAGCACAAGAAGGGCTACGGACTCCTGTTGACCATCTTCGACTCTGTGGACGACACGGTGCTGGTCCGGAAGGCCATTGTGTCGGCCCTGGAGCCCCACATCCACGATCTGGCCAAGGACCATTGGGGGAACATGCTGAGACCATTTTATGACCAGTATTTCGGCGCTATACTAAACCTCAGATCTACAGAAATCATTGGAAAATTCACCTTTCTTTCACTCTGAATACGGGTGTTTTCTCCATCAAAATAAATGAGTGTTGCAGTTTCAGTAAGTATAGCTACGACTTACATTGATAAAGAGGCAACACACCCATCTTCCTTGGCTGCGGATTTCGTTGTGAAAAGGCTTTATGCTACAAGTGAGTTTTAACTTTCAAATGTAGAACTAGATGTCGATATTACAGTGATTGAAAATGTTACATAGCTCTATCAACGTGTTTAAAATATTCCATGGCAAAAGTAGATTGTATTATAAACAAATATAGAAAATTTTGTAATCTAGGGAAGAAACCGAGGAATACGTTTGTTCATACAAAGGCAGCTCCCATTTTTTCTTAACTCAACTATGAGAGCTCGAGATGTAATGGCGCAACTTTGTTTCTGACTATTTTACCTGACGGACAATATCATTGTTTCAAAATGAACCTTGTCGATGTTGATGTCGATTACATTTCCTATGTATGCAGTTACTTAAAATGTGATTTATTTCCAGACCCTCCACTGGCTAGTAAAGCCCAAAGATCCCGGCGCCTTCCACCCCAGCCTGATCAAGTTCCTCGAAGAAGGCTTCAAAAGCGGCACATCCAAGAAGGACGCCTCACTACGCGTGTCAGAACTGCGAGACGCTATTCTACCAGCTTTGGCGGCTGATATTGCGGCAGATCCGGAGTTTTGGGTCAGCGAGAAGAGTATAATGTTGTTGGCGGTAGCTGTACTTTCTATAGGTGAGTTTCTGTGTCACTAGATGGCGCTGTTAAATTGGCGGAAAATGCTACATCGCGCTAACGGTGTGTTGATTATCTTTGGAGACTAATATTGCTGCAGATCCGCAGGTTTGGGTCAGCGAGAAGAGTATAATGTTGTTGGCGGTAGCTGTGCTTTCTATAGGTGAGTTTCTGTGTCACTAGATGGCGTTGTTAAATTGGCGGAAAATGCTACATCGAACGGTGTCTTGATTATCTTTGGAGACTAATATTGCGGCAGATCCAGAGTTTTGGGTCAGCGAGAAGAGTATAATGTTGTTGGCGGTAGCTGTACTTTCTATAGGTTAGTTTCTGTGTCACTAGATGGCGTTGTTAAATTGGCGGAAAATGCTACATCGCGCTAACGGTGTGTTGATTATCTTTGGAGACTAATATTGCTGCAGATACGCAGTTTTGGGTCAGCGAGAAGAGTATAATGTTGTTGGCGGTAGCTGTGCTTTCTAATTTTCTATAGGTGAGTTTAGTTTTTGTGTCTCTAGATGGCGCTGGTAAAGTGGCTGGAAATGCTAGATCGCGCTAACGATGTGTTGACGGGATTTGCTTTGGAAACTGAGGCCCTACCGCGGGCCACCGACGAAGTGTTGCCTCCTAGTCACACTTACGTACAAATTCACAAATGCGAGAAAGAGACACACACTACACTTCGTTCGTTCGTGGTTCTACCGCGAAATTCGTAAATTTCGAGTATTTTCGAGGATTTGTCTCTCTCACTCTAATGACGCCTTCGTTTGAGTAACAGAGAAAAATCCTCGAAATTTACAGATTTCGATTTTCGCGGTAGTAAGCCAGGCCTCTGATATTGCTGCTGATCTGCAGTTTTCGGTCAGCGAGAAAAGTATAATGTTGTTGGCTGTGCTTTCTATAGGTGAGTTTAGTTTTTGTATATGATATTATCGACTTTGTTAGCGAACATAGTAGATCCAGTCACGTACTAGCTAGAAAAGCATTGTATATGAGCTTAGTGTTCGATTATTTCACTAGATGGCATTCATAATCGTATCTCAAAACGCTACGTGTCGCTAACGATCTGAACTAAATCCAAAAGATCGATCAATTCGTTCATTCTTGTCTAATAAAAACAGACAAGTAGTCAATCTATTTTTTTCTTTCTTATCCCCTCGTCAGTGGCGAGGCCCAATTTTAACATTTTATCAAGCGCCCGCATCTGTGGCGAAGCCCGATACCGCCCGCATCTGTGGCGAAGCCCGATTTGAACATTGAGTAATAAAGCTGACTAATGTATACCTATCTCTTGCATACTCATTGAGGTGTGTAAAATAGGACAGATAGAAAACTTGGCCTTGAGCAGCCGTTGTGCGTGCAATTTTTTAGCAACCGGTGGCCTGGCAACCCTTGTTTGTGACAAGGCTCGAACTGTGCTCCACAGACGACTTTTCGCCATTTTTGTCGGCCCTGACAAGGGGTTATGCTAAAACAAACAGTTATATTTTTTTTAATGTTCAGAATCCAAGGAAGAGATCGTGTCAGCCCTAGCGGACGCGATCAGCCGGCCGGACTGGACCTCGGGGCCGACGTTGGCGGTCGAAGACGCAGGGCTCCACATGTGCCTGAAGAAGCTCGCGGCGCGGGACCGCGGGCCGCACTCGCTGGGGGCTGCGCTCGCCGACCGACTGCATGCTGACACGGTCAGTTACTCGCTAAGCTTTTAGATTTCAACAGGTTTTCGGGGCCTGTGCGTCGCCTCTATAAAGACATCTCCAAGAGCCTTGTGGTCACTGGGTCTAAGCTTCATTTGCATCAGCCTATATTCAGTCCGCTGGTCGAAGACGCGGGGCTCCACATGTGCCTGAAGAAGCTCACGGCGCGGGACCGCGGCCCGCACTCGCTGGGGGCCGCGCTCGCCGACCGACTGCATGCTGACACGGTCAGTTACTGGCTAAGCTTTTAGATTTCAACAGGTTTTTGGGGCCAAGCGCGTCGCCTCTATAAAGACATCTCCAAGAGCCTTGTGGCCACTGGGTCTAAGCTTCATTTGCATCAGCCTATATTCAGTCCGCTGCTCGAAGATGCGGGGCTGCACATGTGCCTCAAGAAGCTCGCGGCGCGGGACTGCGGCCCGCACTCGCTGGGGGCTGCGCTCGCCGACCGACTACATGCTGACACGGTCAGTTACTGGCTAAACTTTTAGATTTCAACAGGTTTTTGGGGCCAAGCGCGTCGCCTCTATAAAGACATCTCCAAGAGCCTTGTGGCCACTGGGTCTAAGCTTCATTTGTATTAGCCTATATTCAGTCCGCTGGTCGAAGACGCGGGGCTCCACATGTGCCTGAAGAAACTCGCGGCGCGGGTCCGCGGGCCGCACTCGCTGGGGGCCGCGCTCGCTGACCGGCTACATGCTGACACGGTCAGTCACTGGCTAAGCTTCGTTTAGATTTCAACAGGTTTTTGGGGCCAAGGGCCAGGTTTCAGGTGTGCGTCGCCTCTATAAAGATATTTCCAAGCGCCTTATAGAGACGTCGGGTGACGCAGGGCTGGCCAGTAGTTCTGACTACATGCTGACACGGTCAGTCACTGGCTAAGCTTTTAGATTTCAACAGGTTTTTGGGGCCAAGCGCGTCGCCTCTATAAAGACATCTCCAAGAGCCTTGTGGCCACTGGGTCTAAGCTTCATTTGCATCAGCCTATATTCATTCCGCTGCTGGAAGATGCGGGGCTCCACATGTGCCTGAAGAAACTAGCGGCGCGGGACCGCGGGCCGCACTCGCTGGGGGCCGCGCTCGCCGACCGACTACATGCTGACACGGTCAGTCACTGGCTAAGCTTTGGTTAGATTTTAACAGGTCACTTTTCGGGGCAAGAGCGCTAAAAATGATCCATTTTTACCCGAGGCAATTTTTTGTAATAAACGAGGGTAAAAATGGACATTTATGCCCATGTTGTACACTCTGCTTTTCACTTCGTTTGCGAGGAAAGTAAAATATATCTATAACTGCAATTTACACAACGAAGTTGTCGTAAAGCGAAAGAAGAAAAATATAACCAATACCCGCCAACTCATTCTTTTTTTTTTAATTTTCTACCTGTGATCAGAGTTTCAGATGCTCGGGTTTCTGTCAAGTCAAATATTTCACACTAGTAAAAGTGTGAAATATGTCTTGACTGTTTGGCTTTTGGGACCTTAGCCCTAGAAAAAAAGCCATTTTATGTTCTAGTTCTAGAACATAAAATGCGATTTTATTTCGTCTACGCACGACATAAAAGTGCACTTTTTGAGCATGAGAAGTGAAAAAGACATTTCCCTTGCGCCTTATAGAGGCGTCGGGTGACGCAGGGTTGGCCAGTATTTCTGACTACATGCTGACACGGTCAGTCACTGGCTAAGCTTCGGTTAGATTTCAATAGGTTTTTGGGGCCAAGTGTGCGTCGCTTCTATAAAGACATTTCCAGGATGCTTAGCCAAGTTGTCAATCGCTAGCGCTTGCTAGCGCATCGTAGTTTTCCCTCTCTGTCACTCCTTCATATTAGTGCGACAGAGGGAAAACTACGATGCGATAGCAGGCGCTAGCGATTGGCAACTTGGCTAAGCACCCAGGCGCCTTATAGAGGCGTCGGGTGGAGCAGAGCTGGCCAGTATTTCTGACTACATGCTGACACGGTCAGTCACTGGCTAAGCTTCGTTTAGATCTCAACAGGTTTTTTGGGGCCAAGTGTGCGTCGCTTCTATATTAGTAGATCGTACAACAAGGGCGTAAAGTGATCCATTTTTACCCGAGGGAATTTTTTGGTCTGAGCGAGGCGAAGACCAAAATAGTAGACGAGGGGAAAAATGGACATTTATGCCCATTTGTACACTCTGCTTTTCATTTCGTTTGCGAGGAAAGTAGAGCCTAAAAAGTACACCATCTGTAGTACTATAGTTTTTAGTACAGGTGGTGTACTTTTGAGGCTGCGAGAAGTGTGTCATTTTACGTCAGGTATGAAACTTCGGAGGGCCATCTGTACTAAAAAAACGTCGTACGAGACACGTGCAAAAACAAACTGTACTATTCCAAGCGCCTTATAGCCTTATAAAGGCGTCGGGTGACGCAGGGCTGGTCAATATTTCTGACTACATGCTGACACGGTCAGTCACTGGCTAAGCTTCGTTTAGATCTCAACAGGTTTTTGGGGCCAAGTGTGCGTCGCTTCTATATTAGTAGATCGGACAACAAGGCAGGGCGTAAAGTGATCCATTTTTACCCGAGGCAATTTTTCGAAGCGGAGAACAAAATAGTAGACGAGGGTAAAAATGGACTTATGCCCATGTTGTACACTCTGCTTTTCACTTCGTTTGCGAGGAAAGTAAAATATATTTTAACTGCAATTTACACAACGAGTTGTCGTAAAGATGTTCAACCTGTGATTAGAGTTTCAGATGCTCGGGTTTCTGCAAAAGTCAAATATTTCTCACAAGTAAAATTATGCAATAAGTTTTAACTGTTTGGCTGTTGGGACCTTAATTACCTTAGCCTTAGAAAAGAAAATATTTTTATGTTTTAGAACATGAAATGTGATTTTATGTCATCTACGCACGACATAAAGGTGCACTTTTTGAGCATGAGAAGTGAAAAAGACATTTCCAAGCACCTTATAGAGGCGTCGGGTGACGCAGGGCTGGCCAGTATTTCTGACTACATGCTGACACGGTCAGTCACTGGCTAAGCTTCGTTTAGATCTCAACAGGTTTTCGGGGCCTGTGCGTCGCCTCTATAAAGATATTTCCAAGCGCCTTATAGAGGCGTCGGGTGACGCAGGGCTGGCCAGTATTTCTGACTACATGCTGACACGGTCAGTCACTCGCTAAGCTTCGTTTAGATCCCAAAAGGTCACTGTTCGGGGAAAGAGCGCGTCGCTTTTATATAGTAAAATTGTGCAATATGTTTTAACTGTTTGGCTGTTG
>JALPQI010004999.1:0-65303 GCA_025490895.1 Thaumatotibia leucotreta | reverse complement strand
AATATATTTTAAGATAATGGTTGTCTATTGTTTACCCGACAGTTATTTAACATAATATTCATATGCCCGAATCTAACTTGCCCGAATTTCATTTGCCCGAATGATTTGTTTACCATAAAATTGTATGACATACTGCTTGTTTACCCGAATATTACCTTCCATAATCATACAATGCCATCCTATTTCTTTCCATATTATTAAGTGCAATAATATGGTTTAATAGAATATTCAAATGCCAGAAGCAATTGTTGCCATATTAATTGTTGGCCATATTATTAAGTGCAATAATACTATTTAATGGAATATTCAAACGCCATCAGTAATTATCAGTTTTTCAAATAAGTACTAGCTATATTATTACAAGTTACAAGCGTTTGAAAAAACGGGCTTCTGGGAACCGGTCGACGAAGCCCCGCTGCGCGGGGCTTCTATTTCTGCTCTAAGGGATGAAAGGTACCTAACGAACCTATCCAGGTTAGGGTGGGGGAACTACAATATGTTCTTTTTTAATGCGGGGGGCTTCGCCCCCCCGAGCCCCCCTTGTGGGGGGCTTCGCCCTCCGTCCCCCTTTTTTTGGTTTTACAAAAATGAGGATGCGTAAACAATGAATTAAAAATAATTAAGTATTTTTTAGTTAATACTTTTAACTCCGCCCTACCCTAGAAACCTAACCAATCCAAGTTGGTTTTGCCCTGGTTTATTACTTGAACATATTTTTAAACCATTAACCTAGCACTGTGTATGCACAAAATTAAGTAGGCTAAACGAGTAGGATGCCATTTAACATTACGACAAATATTCTCGGCCAAAAAATTTAGGACGACGTTATGCGACACCACAGGCACCCAGAATACTAACCAAACCTACTTTGTAATAGCAGTTTCACTTTGTGGAGGGTCATTTGGATGACAAGTTATGTTATGGCATGTAATATTTACGGTTTTCGATGATTCTGACAAAAAACATTATGGAAATTGTCTTTTCTGGTAGCTAATTTGGATGACAAACGATGTTGTGGCATGTAATAATTACGGATTTCGATGATTCTGACAAATTACATTATGAAAATTGACTTTATGGGAAACAAAGTTTCTGGCAAATGATTAATATAGTAAACAATAAGTATGGCATAAGATGTTATGAGAAACAATATTATGTGTGTTGAATAGGATGGCAAATAAAATTATGGCAAATGAAATTCTGGCAAATGGGGGTATCCCCCTTTTTATGTGTGTACGGAAGGCTAAAAACGAAGTTGTGAATTATTTATAATTGCAACATATTTAACCGAGTCATTTGATGTCATGGTCACATACTCTGTAAAAAAAAGCTAGACAATAAGTATCTCTGGACAAATAAAATATCCGTCAGATATACCTATTTATTACGACCCTTTAAAGTACCGTCTACCAGCCTATAAATGAAAACACAACTAACTTGTATCTTGTATTTTATTCGGAAATAAAGAAAGAAACAGGTCCTCAGAACAGCTAGTTAATTAATAATAGCAGTGCCAATCAAGTGAAATAATTGCATTGCATTTGGAAATTATAAACGCGTTATCGATATGCCTTTATCCTGTGACGCTAGTAACGGGGAAAAATCACGCCTATATAATGATTAGTAAAGACTGCCGTGGGCATCAGTTACTAGCTGCCACTCGTGCTCAACGCTGGAGAAAGTAAAATTTAACAGAAAATAATGGGAGTAATCTGTGTGGCCGTGGTAAGATTTTGAAATATTTTACTCGTTACTAACTAACCCCCTTATTCATAAACGTCTGCTAACTTAACAAGCCGCTAATAATTGTTTGTCAGTTGCGGTCTTAACGATGTGTCCATAAGAGCCAAAGGGACAAACAATTATTAGCAGCTATTAAGGTAAGGGGTAAGCTTATTAGCAAAGTCTCCTTATAATTGCCGATTTCTGTGTATAATTGAGCCTTATACATATGACGTTAAGACCATCGGAAAAATGGTCTAGGGACTAGGATTAATCTATCTCTCTCTCCTATTTAAGAGCTTTGCTCTTGTCGGTGTAGCTCAAAGCACGCTCTCCACTTTCCTCGATCCCAAGCCATCTCTTTCAGGTTTTGATACGACGTGACTTTCACGTTCTCCTTGATTTGTTCAATGTAATTTCTCCTTGGTCTTCCTCTTCCACTTTTCCCTTCAATCTTTCCCTTCACTATGCATTTTATGAGGTTGTCATGTCTTATCAGATGGCCCAACATCCTTCTTGTTCTGTTCTTCATAATGTCCATCAATTGCCTCCTCTCTTGTACCCTGTCTAACACCTCCTCATTCGCCACTCTCTTTGTCCAACTAATCCTCTCCATTCGCCTCCAACACCACATCTCAAATGATTCTAGGTATTTTCTTTCCTTTTGCGTCATGGTCCATGCCTCGCTACCGTGTAATGTTGTACTCCATGTATATAAGATTTAATATTTCTTTTTAGTAACCGTATACCAATATCTAGATATTTTGGATGTGAATATGTGAATATGGCTCTTATTATGAAATGCTTGTTTGGCTATTGCTATCCTGGCTATAACTGTCAAAAATGTATTCAGTCAGTCAGAAATATTGATTAATAATCATTCCTGGAAAGGTTTCCACTCAGCTTGGTGCAAGGCATCCCTTTGATTTCTTGACGCTGGTTTTCGTCACAGGCCCGGTACCCCATCTTTGGGGGGGGGGGGGAGTTCTGGGTCTACGTTAACCAATGCACGTCTTTCGTCTGATATAATATTATGATTATTATCATAATAGTATTTAGTTTAGCGATTTAGTCATACTACTAGATTGAGTTTAGTGAAATAATTTATCACTACTTAAAAAACTCGATTCTGATACGATAATCTAAGAAAAAGATGTCGTAAAGTGCAAAGTATATATGTTACATGTAGACTTACTACGTGTCTACATGTAACATATATACTTTGTCTTTTTCAAAGTAGTGACAAATTATAGGCAAAAGTGCGGCGTATACATAACATACATATATGTATACGTGTATAATTATCTCTTAGGTGATTCCCACCTGTAATAAGTGTACCAATAAGGTAATTGGCTGTGCTACCTGCATGAATCATGAAACCAATCCAGTTGAGTGAGGAACGTTCTATGTATGAATAGTCACGAGCGGGCTAGTATGTAGGATATTTAATAAAATAATAACAATGTTTTTTATAATTTCAGTTGTTCTTCATATTGAAACTCGCAGCTACCTACCCTTCTGGTAAGTTTACCCGTTTTATCACTAAAGCAATTAATTGTCTGCACCATAATTTAATTATTATAGGGTTCTTTAGTAAACAAGGTAGGTACGCTTATAGTTTCGCCATGTTCTTCTGTCCGTCTCTCCATCTGTCTGTCCGTTGCGTAGCTCCTTGGCCGTTAGTATTAGAAATCTGCAATATGCTATAATATATGTATGTCATATTAATCATTAGGTACTCATGCCGACAGGAGGTAAAATAAAATATCTAAAAAATGCCTAACCTAACGTTTGATTCGTGGTTACAAGAAAAGAAAAATTATGATAATAGTTTTATTTTAAAGAATTTTAGAAGCCCAAATAGAATTCTTTCAAATAAAACCGTTTCAATAATATTCGGCCCGCCCTTATTGAAAACGTACGGAATTACGTGGGTTCAAACCCCAACTCCAGCGTTGGTAAATTTCGATATTTTTTCTTTGGTATATGATATCTAATATTTAAATTTGAGTGTGTTACTATTTAACCTTTTAATGACAATTAACAACGAAAATAACACACACGGCCATTTTTGTGGTTCTTGGCATTGAAAAGGTTCAAAAATACAATTCAAAAAATATATAATAAAACAATTTGCGTTATTTCCACATAACTGCGGAACCACTACACTGAGCATGGCTCGACATGCTCTTGGCCGGTTTTTTTTAAGACAGTATGACGGCAACAATAAATAACAAGTTCCCAATGACGTAAATTATTTATCTTTCTATTAGTTAAAATGATTGTAATTATGGTTTGTAAAAGGTTTGTTACAATTATAAAAATAATTATTGTCAAAAATATTAAATAAAATCACATTTCAGATCCCAATAAATGGCCTGAAGATTGTAAGGACAGAAATTACTGTTGGAAAAAAAACGGGGCCTACGAATATATAGAAAAGAAATTCGACAACCTATTAAAAGAAGAGGTAATACGATAAATTTATTTTGAATCACAAGTAGAGTTACTGAGTAGAAATTATACACGGTGCTCGCGAGCATTGCGAGAAATTTTAACTATGCATTCTAGACATCAAAATAAACAAAAAATATTATGAGACCTAATGTTAAATGCCACAAACAAAATCTTTTTTTTAGACTTTTTAACATTTCGCATACTTTTTATCATAACCAAAATTTGTTAAAATTAATTTTAATGTTTTTTTTACGGGACAGGTTTTTTCGTCAAGTCTATTCTTTTTTTTTATTGTCAGGCAAAAGGTGTGGTAATAATAGAACACATTGTGGTAGCATTGTAATCAAAAAGGAGTTTTTTGACAAGTTACGTCGAAAAACTTATTTCGAAAAAAGGTTAATTATCTCTGGAACCAAGCCGAATCCAGTATGTTTTATATAACATTAAATACTCTAAATATGGTTAGGAATTCAGCATTAAAATCTTTCGGAATGCTCACGAGCACCGTGTATAGAAAATAAATTCGATGATCTATTAAAAGGAGAGTTCATACGATAACGTTTATGGTCACTAAATCACTTGTGATTCAAGAATGACCCGTGAAGTAAGTTTATTCAATAATTGATGCAATAGGTAAGTTGTAATATTCTTCATCAGAATCGGATTATAGACGTCAATGATAAGTACCGCTGTATTTAATATTAATGTATAAATCACTTGCAATTAATTGCGGTCACCTTTTTTACCTAATGGTGCATTTAGACCAAACGAGCAGTCGCTTATTCTATCCCCCACTCTACGAAATCAATGAATTTCGACGAATCACTTTTTGTGTAACGAAAGAATTCAGTAGAGTGAGGGATAGAATGAGCGAATGCTCGTTTGGTCTAAATACACCTTAACCTACCCCGCATTTTTGTTCTACTGTAATCGTGATTCTAAAATAATCCATGTATTGCGTTGAAGTGTTTTACTGTTGTCTGAGATAATCTTCTTAACCGTTTAAAAAATTGTTTTTAATTTCTTTATTTGGTGATGTTCTTAGCAACGCTTTCCTGGATGCTTAGCCAAGTTGCCAAGCGCTAGCGTAGCGCTTAGTAGCGTATCGTAGTTTTCCCTCTCTGTCACTCTTTCATATTAGAGCGACAAAGACAGTTAGCTGCGATTGACGATTAAGCGCTAGCGATTGGCAACTTGGCTAAGCATCCTGATGTTCATTTCTAACGTATCCTCTCTTATTTCAGGATTTCGAATATAGGATAGGCAGCGAGGTGGATGATCGCGATGGACTGGAGCATGACTTTGGCCGGGATTTCTGCGAATCATCCGTAGTTCAGGTCAGTTGACATACATATCTTGATGAAATGGTGCATTCCACGAAAAAGCCTTCTTTGTCGGGAACGTGACAGCTATGATAGCTTAAGTACCTTAGAAATATATGGAAAGTGGGAGAATTCTCTATAAACACAAATACCCAGTTATAAAATTAAGATAAACCAGAAATGTTATTCTTAACTTTCTTAGATGTAGGTATGCGAAAAACAGCGTCACGTACCCGTCATGCCAGTGGAATGCATAAAATGGTCGTAGTTACACAAAAAGGAATCAATCCACACTTATTTCCTTTGTAGTATTGAAGACTGGTATATTTGTTTTGATCAAAGTGTTAATTATATTACATATTCGTGTGGGTTGCATAGCTACGTCTAGGGTGAAACGCAGCACCAATTATAATATTCTTAAAAAAAAATGTTTCCATTATTGTCCGTAGGGATAACACTGGCCAGTGTTTATAATAACCAAAATATTTTTATCTTTTTATTTTTTTTAGTTGAAACCAATCTACATGATCAGAGACGAAAACGGCATCATTTGGTACGTCCCGCAAACCAAGAACTTCAATGTTACCATCCAAATCGAAGAATGCGGGTAAGTAGTATAGTTTAAGAAAATATAATTTTACAGTTTCTGTACAAGCGCCATGCAAATTTCCATTATATTGATACTCGTAATGCCCCATCAGCATAACGTCATCACTCATCAGCCTATCTCCGTGGCCGGAAGTAGGCCTCTCCTATTAACTATGCAGATGGACGCTTTAGCCACTCAATTGCTTTTGGTAACTGTGGTTACCAGCTGTCCTCTTATTGTACATAGGAATAAAGCTCAAAATTTCAGATCAAATGAGTGGTAGGTAAGGTATCTATCACCAGAAAGTTGCAAGGAATCCGCTGGATGCGGGTGGCGCAGGATCGGTCATTGTGGCAATCTTTCGATTCGGCCTATGTTCAACAGTGGACGTATGTCAGCTGATTTGATGATGATGATGACTAAAGTGGAACACGTGACACATTTGACACTAGTCGAATAGCGCGTAAGCTATGAGCTGTCGGTTAGAGAAATTAGTAAAAGATAAGTGCTCTGTGCTACGAACAAATAAAACATGGAAGCCGCACGCCATACTAAATTGTCTATCAAAAACGGTCCTGAATTTTAGTTGACAAGTGTCACCTCCTCTTCAATGCATCACGGCAAAGAATTTTAAAATCAACCTATAAAAACTGAAACCGCTATTTAAAAATAGTTGTGATTGGTCCATCAAAGTTTTGATTGGCTATATTCTATAAACATTTGTCAAAGATGTTGCGCCGAAATATGCGCGGTGTTAAGAAATGCGCTATGTCCAGCCCCTCTTGGCACAATTGAACAATCGTTTTTGGGGGCATTTTTGAGCTGGCGTTAGACGTCCATGTTATGTATGGTCGCAGGCTCTGTGCCTTAGCCTGTAATGGCCTCTCCACTTTCGTAAGGTTCAGTTTGCCATAGTATTTTTATAACGAACTTGGTCTTAAAAAGTGGACGGGCTATACCCCCTAATTCATAAACGTCTCCTTACTTAGTAAGTTTCTCAGTAATTTTGCCTCTTCCGTTCTTATAGCCATATTAATAAGACCGAAAAGGAAAAACAATACGTAGCGACTTGCTAAGTAAAGATCCGTATATGAATAAGGGGGACAGACTATAAAAATCACATAAAAACATATTTATCATCTTTCCAGCCGTCATGGACGCATAACTAAAGCCAATCATACTGGCTTCAGTGGACTAGAGAAAAATAAAGTACACTGCGTTGAACAAAACTTCGACCTGAAGTTTCCTGTTCTATCTCAGAACAAACTAACAATAGACGAAGAACTTCGAGCGCCGTATATGGGAATTCCGCTTAGCTGCTCGGTGAAAATACTTGCATAAATATACTAGTAGGGTAGATAACCAAAGAAAAGGCCTCCTGATCACAGTTTACAGTTCACCACGACCTTCAAACTCCCACAACACAGAAGAAGAGGGAAACTCAAAAAGACATGGCTGGACTCGAGTCCTAAAGAAGACCAAATATGCTGCAATATTTCTGATGACGATACGTCAAACAGGGCTAAACTAAAAGAGAAGACGGGGAAGACTCCACCATCAGATGAGAATAATACTTGGCAAAGAGAGAGAGAGGATACATATCCAAGATGCCAAATGCTAACGCCAGTACTGAACGAGTCACAAATGTATTTGACGCGTAATGAAAAACTGCTGAGTGTTGATGTTGGAAACTTGGCTACGCACTCTACACATTTTTTTTATTCTGTATTTCGTTAATTAGCTTATTTTGTGATCAATATAGCGCAGTCGTGCCTAGAAGCATCTTCCTGTACACACACTACACAAACTAGATATCTACATAAAAGTAGATTTATGTCACTGATATTGAACCTCAAAATAAATAACATGATCGAACTTTGTATTATCCAATCGCTTCAGAATGGATGCCTGGATATAATAAAATTATATAGTAGACATACTTATGTATACGAGTATATACCTAGTTAAGTTTAGACTGTGATCTCTTATGAAGGTTGAAATGTATAGTTTTGAATTGTACTTATCTATATTTTTAATAAAAAAAACTGCATAGTGTATATACGATGAGGTGCAATATACATTTTGTAATAAAATTTTCTTGTTTTATTCTATTTTAAGATTTTCATAAATGTTTTCACAAAAACATTGCAAAATATCGACAACTTATAATAATTTACCTTGTGTTCGCACACACACTGCCAATATTTAAGGCTGCAAACAAGAGAACTGCTAGCTTATCCGTCCGTAGCCGTCTAGCGAGAGTGCCTTATGGTAAGTATCTGTCAAGTCAAGACTCTTATAGGGGGGCTACCCAAGCAGCACCTTCCGGTACGTGGCAGCCACTCGAGAACCTTTCCGCCCCAACTGCCATCGGTTCTACCCGCAATGTGCCCCGCCCACTACCACTTCAGTTTAGCGATTCGGAGAGCTATATTGGTTACTTTGGTTCTGCTGCTGGTGGTCCTACTCCTACATGGTACTCCCAGCATAGCCCTCTCCATTGCCCTTTGGGTGACTTTGAGCCTTCTTATGAGGCCCACGAGTAAGCGACCACGTTTCAGTACCGTATGTCATCACCTGGCAACACACACTGATCAAAGACTTTCGTCTTTAAACACTGCGGAATATTGGACAATATTGGATATTTTGTCGGATATTACAATTTGGATTTCAAACTATAGTTTGACCAGGATTTGTCTCTTTCATGCAAAGTCAGGGTGAATCATACTGGCTTTTCCTTATGCTAATAGTCCCATTCCAAAAAAGAGGGATACTTTCCTGGGTTCTTCTGATAAACTTATTGTTCTTTTGTTAACAATAAGATTTTGTTACAAATTAAAATTGTGACACATGATAGATCTAATAATTTATAAAAGGGTTCATTGACTAGTGTTTACTACACGTTTTAGCAGCACAGCTCACAGAGATTCATTCCGTAACACAACTTATGTTTGACAAGAACATTCAGCTTACCCGTCTCTTTTCGATTGTGTTGATTAAAAAGAGATGTGTAGCTGCGAGTTGCTGTCAATCACAAGATATACTTGGGGGAGCTGATGCGTTAGGCAAGATGCCAATCGCTAATAATCGTGAATCGTAAACGAAAGCCAAAACTACGATACGCTACTAAGAGTTCGCGATTGGCAACTTGGCTACGCATTCTGGTATGATCGTTACTCTCGTCTTGATGAAGGATACAAGAAATTCCAAAAAAGTAATCGGCGATAAAATCTTGTATCAAAACTATATTTTTTGACAAAAATGTATTTATAGTACACATTTTAGAATCATGCGGCATCATTCACACCCATTATTTTAGCAGCACAGCTCACAGAGATTCCGTCTCTGGACGCCACGGACTCCAAACCACTGCCATCTAGCGTCAGCACGAGAAACATGAAGGGAATCCAGCTCCCCAAGCAGAACTTATGTTTGACAAGAACATGCAGCTACCCGTCTCTTTTCGATTGCATAAAGAGATATGTAGCTGCGAGTTCCTGTCAATCACAAGATAATAATATGCTTGGGGGGCTGATGCGTTAGGCAAGATGCCCAATGGCCAATCGTGAATCGTAAACGAAAGCCAAAACTACGATACGCTACTAAGCGTTAGCGATTGGCAACTTGGCTACGCATTCTGGTGTGATCGTTACTTTCGTCTTGATGAAGGATACGTAAATAACAAAAAGATAATCGGCGATAAAAGCTTGTACCAAAATTATATTTTTTGACGAAAACTTATTTATAGTACACATTTAAGAATCATGCGGCATCATTCACACCCATTGTTTTAGCAGCACAGCTCACAGAGATTCCGTCCCTGGGCGCCACGGACTCCAAACCACTGCCATCTAGCGTCAGCACGAGAAATGTGAAGGGAATCTAGCCCCCCAAGCACATCTTATGTTTGACATCTACATGCAGCTACCCGTCTCTTTTCGATTGTGTTGATTAAAAAGAGATGTGTAGCTGCGAGTTGCTTTCAAACACGAGATATGCTTGAGTGGCTGATGCGTTAGGCATGATGCCAATCGCTAACGCACATCGTGAATCGTGAGCGAAAGGCAACACTACGATACGCTACTAAGCGTTAGCGATTGGCAACTTGGCTACGCACTCCGGTGTGTTCGTTACTCTCGTCTTGATGAAGGATACATGAAATGAAATGACAAAAAAGGAGTAAGCTTGTACCAAAATAGTACATTACGACACAAGTTTGAAAAACATGACATTCGAAACGAATGGCGATGTTTTAAAACACAACCGAAGGGAGTGTTTTAAATCGACACGAGTTACGGATTTCCTTATTGCACGTGCCTCGTACGACGTTTTTTAGTAAAGATGGCTTCGAAATTTTGGACTGATCTGACGTAAAATGAGCCACTTCTCGTACTAGTGCCTAAAAAAAGTCACCATAAAAAAAAATATTTTTTACAAAACCTTGTTTAGTTCAATTACATCAACTTTATTGCAGTGTATAATGTATTTATTTATATCCATACAATTTTATGCAGCATCATTGACACCCATTATTTTAGCAGCACAGCTCACAGAGATACCGTCCCTGGGCGCCACGGACTCCAAGCCACTGCCATCTAACGTCAGCACGGGGAACATGAAGGGTATCCTGGTCTCATAGCAATTCACTTGGTATTTTGTTGTTAGGTCTAGATACGATGACGATTTTATTGGTCCAGGATTTCTGAAATAAATACCTTGGATAATCTTTTTTTACATGTTTGTCTCGCAATCCGCATGACCATAGCTACTTATTCACTATAAATCATTTTTAAACACCAAGAGAATGTTACTGTATTGTTTCTAAATAAAGTTGCTTATAGGAGGGAAACGGTTAATTAAGTTAAGACATTTATCACCCAGTATTTGATAACTTTAAAACAACTCAAAACTGAAGTAACAACCATTACTAAGGAACAAATATTTGAAATATACCGCAACACAAATAAATGCCCTGACCAATAGGATTCGAACCCGGAACCTCCACTAGACAGCACGCGCACTAAGCATCTGTTAAACAACTATGTAAAACTTCTTACTGGCATTCTTCTATTTCGACCTCGATTTTGTAAGCGTCGCCATTTTGTGCCACGAAACGGGTGTTGTTGTTCTTGTCTAGGATCATGTAAACTCGCTGGTTGAACTGAAAAAAAGAATACAACAAATCACTTTTTAAACTTCTGAAACCTTTTTATAAGTAAACTTTTACACTCTTTTCCTGACTTAGATACACATTGTATACTGGGTTATTTTTTCATCAGTACAAATACTCTAGGGGGTGTATAAGTAAGTTATAATGAACAACTTTTACTATGGGGCCGAACCTGAAATCGCGAAAAAAAAATCAGCTGTGCCATAGAAATTGTCGACTCATGGTCGTCTGAAATGTATGAAACAGCTGATTTTTTTTTCGGGATTCCAGGTTCGGCCCCATAGTAAAAGTTGTTCATTTTGACTTACTTATACACCCCCGAGAGTACTTGTACTGGTGAAAAAATAACCTTGTATAATATTTCATCTTACTGATAATCGAGAAACATTAGTTAAACTAAATAAAAGCGTAGGTATAAAAAGAGACAGGTAGCCACCAGAAGGCCGCAAGTTGCACAAGATATGCTAGCAATATACAGAGTGAAATCTTGTACATGATACAAAATTATACTTTTGGCATCTACTCATGATTGCGATCAAATTTTACTGTGGGACTTGTATCGAATTCGGCAGAAAAAAATATAACTCACAATTTGTATGGAGATGTAGATTTTTTTAAAGATGGTCCCATAGTAAAAGTTTGCTGTAATCATGAGTAAGTAGATGCAGAAAATATGATTTTGTATCATGTAAAAGATTTCACCCAGTAGATATACTTACAAATGACATAGTTGCGCAGCCAGCAACGTCGTCTCCGCTAAATCGATTCTCTAATTTACTGCCCTGCGTGAAGGAGACACTCTGAAAGGAAATTGTAAATGTTACCTCAGGTTTTTATTTATTTAGTCAATTCAGGTTTTCAATATATTCATCAGAACATTTCAGTCAAAACGTCCCACTTTGTCGCTTGCTATGAGGTCGTAATTGGCTGTACTGTACCTCTTTATGAATTTAATGTTTAAGCACCCTTATGACATGTCGTGTGGTGATGGCAGTAAGAATACGTTTGTCACTGCCCCAACTCTTCCCCCGGGAGTCGTAAAAGTCGACTAAGGGATTGAAGTGTCACTGACCATTCTTTGATTTGATTGATGACGGGCAGCAGCGTCATCATAGTGGACATATTACTGCGATCGCCAATCCGCTTGCCCAGAGTGGTGAAAATGGGTATTTACCTCCTAGTGCGTCTATACGCATAGTATAGTTAATAGGAGAGGCTTTTACGTCCAGCAGTGGACTGAGATAGGCTGATGAAGTATATTATGTCAACACAGACCATCGAGTTGCCGCGAGTTTAACACAGACTTACCATTTTCCCTTTCGCTCGCACCAATAAACGACTTAAGCGAGCATATACAGTAACATTGGACCGCTCATAAGCGGGATGGTTAGAAAGTAAGGCTACGTTTAACTCATAGCGGCAGTTTTTATACACACAGGTTACCTGTCTAGTAATTCTTACCTGTCCTTTTAAAAGTTTCGCAAATTGTTCTGTAGGGTAGTAGCTCGGTTGAACGAGGCAGTATGACTTCCCTTTACAATCTTTCGGCCATTCCTTCAGAGCTGTAAAAAATGTCGATTAAATACAATTTAGGTCAGCAGCACCAATAATACAAATAAATTAAAATATTACAATAATACTCGTACTAATACGGGCCTTATCATACACGGTAAAAACAGGTCACTTCAACTAAAACAAATTTCTTCAATGCTAAGCAAATATTTTTAATCTAAGAATATGATCCTCTCCCTATAGCCGTAAAAATATATTTTCTTAAAAACAGATTAATTTACTCTCAGTATTTGCTGTTTATACCAAGATAGTATAACTTGAATACAAATAAACAAAAATCAAAATAAGAATGCTTTATCTAATTGCTTTAAAATTAGTTTACTTTACTTCAAGAATCACAATTACTTCAAATAAGAAAACATGAAATCAAACTAAAACAATGTCACAACAACCAAGAATTTGTATCTTGCAAACAGAAAATTTTCTTGAATTAAACATTTTGTGACTTTTTGTTATAAGACAAATCAGTGATCTTGGGCATAACGCCCATATATCTTACTAGCTTTTGCCCGCGGCTTCGCACGCGTAGATTTTGGACTTATATGAAAAAAAATGTTTTCAACCGACTTTAAAAAAGAAGGAAGTTACCATTTCGATTGTATGTTGTATATTGCTGTCACCTCTGGGCAGGAGCACCTGTATACCAGCTTGCACCCTTTGACTCGGTTCAGAGACGAGCTGTCCGAATAGTCGACGATCCCAGACTCACAGGCGGTATTGAACCCTTAAGTCTAAGGAGAGACTTCGCCTCCTTATGTGTGTTCTATCGTCTGTACAATGGGTTGTGCTCTGAAGAACTGTTCGACATGATGCCAACGTCCACTTTTCATCATCGCACCGCTCGCCACCGACTGGGCGCTCATCCTCACACCTTGCAACCTAAATGGTCGCGCGCCGTGCGGTTTCAGAGGAACTTCCTCCCGCGGACGGTCCGTCTGTGGAATGAGCTTGTGGCTCCCTGCCGAGGTTTTCCCGTTGGACTACAGTATGGGGTTCTTCAAAAGAGGAGTGTACAAGTTCTTATTGGGTCGGCAACGCGCATGTGACACCCCTGGGGTTGCAAGCGCCCATAGGCTACGGTGACTGCTTTCCATCAGGCGGGCCGTATGCTTGTTTGCCACCGACGTGGTATTAAAAAAAAAAAATGTAGTTATATAATATGCATGTTACACGGTTTCCTGCAAATAATGAATCCTATTTTGTTTTTTTTTTCTCAGGAGATTCAAAAGTGGCCGAAATAAGTTTAATGTTTGTGATATTTTTTTTGGGGGTCGCCTTGACTTGTCGACAATCATTTAATCGAATGTTGTTTCAAAGACAACGGTTCAAGTATTTTCATTTCATCGACAAGTCATTCTGTCGAAGAATCGTTTTCAGTAAATTTAAATCAGGGAATTTTGAATGGTGCTTGAGGTTTTCCTTTACGGGTTCTTATTTTAGTTTGGTTTAAAAGTAATATTTATTCCGCAGTTCTAAACTAACCCTGAACCTACTTTAATAGCTGTTTGCTTATATGTGGGGTCACAGTTGTAACCTAACTTAAACATATTTTAATAGCCGTTCGTTTCTATGTGGGGTCGCACTGGTCGCAGTTCTAACCAAACCTAAACCTACTTTGATAGCCGTTTGCTTTTGTGTGGGGTCGCAGTTCTAACCTAAACTAAACCTACGTTGATAGCCGTTTGCTTTTGTGTGGGGTCGCAGTTCTAACCTAACCTAAACCTACTTTGATAGCTGTTCGCTTATGTGTGGGGTCGCAGTTCTAACCTAAACTAAACCTACTTTGATAGCCGTTTGCTTTTGTGTGGGGTCACAGTTTTAACCTAACCTACTTTGATAGCCGTTTTCTTTTGTGTGGGGTCGCAGTTCTAACCTAAACTAAACCTGCTTTGATAGCCGTTTCCTCATGTGTGGGGTCGCAGTTCTAACCTAACCTAAACCTACTTTAATAGCCGTTAGTTTCTGTGTGGGGTTGGAGTTCAAACCTAACCTAAACCTACTTTCAAAGCCGTTCGTTGCTGTATGGGGTTACTATTCAAACCTAACCTGAACCTCCTTTGACAGTCGTTAGTTTCTGTGTGGAGTCGCATTTCTAATCTAACCCAAAACCTACTTTGATAGCCGTTCGTTTCTGTGTGGGGTCGCAGTTCTAAACTTTCCTAAACCTAAGTAGAATCTTACCTTATTACATTCTGTTTGAAGTCTGTTACATTGAACAGCATATTAGTATGACATAATTAAATACTTGATTGCAAATAAACTACACGAAATAGAAAGCTGAATTTACTGTGAGGCGGCCCGTGTACCCGCGCTGCTTATACATATACTGTCCGCGAGCTGTCAAACAAACATTTGAAATTCGTTCGCTTTGAATCATTATGTCGCAATGCAAAATTGTAGATATTTTTAACGAACAAACAAATAAATATGGTTTTGTCTAGAATTACAAAATAAAACCTCACAATGACCTTTTATGTAGCAAACTGCATTACTTACCAAAATTTAATATTAAAAGTATCTACGTATTCATCGTACCTATGTTACTCGTATATAACATGGTATGTAGATAAGTACCTACATCTTCATTGGCAAGAACACTTCTATGAAGTTTTGAATTAAATAGCCCAACGAATCTGGTTCCTTCTTACAAACTTTAACCTTCCATTTAACCCCCATAGGGAATGAATTTTCAAAAAACCTGAAACACGTGTTTACTTATTTATTGTTAAAAACATTCATGTGAAGTTTCGAATAAAATAGCCCAACTAATCTTATTTCCTCATACAAACTTTAACCCTCCATTTAACCTCCATAGGGAATGAATTTTCAAAAACCTGAAATACGTGTTTATTTATTTATTGTTAAAAACATTCATGTGAAGTTTCGAATAAAATAGCCCAACCAATCTTATTTCCCCATACAAACTTTAACCCTCCATTTAACCCCTTTAAGGGATGAATTTTCAAAAATCCTGAAACATGTGTTTACTTATTTATTATTAAAAACATTTCTGTGAAGTTTCGAATAAAATAGCCCAACAACTCTTATTTCCCCATACAAACTTTAACCCTCCATTTAACCCCCATAGGGAATGAATTTTCAAAAAACCTGAAATACGTGTTTACTTATTTATTGTCAAAAACATCCATGTGAAGTTTCGAATAAAATAGCCCAACTAATCTTATTTCCCCATACAAACTTTAACCCTCCATTTAACCCCTTTAAGGGATGAATTTTCAAAAAACCTGAAATACGTGTTTACTTATTTATTGTTAAAAACATTCATGTGAAGTTTCGAATAAAATAGCCCAACCAATCTTATTTCCCCATACAAACTTTAACCCTCCATTTAACCCCTTTAAAGGATGAATTTTCAAAAAACCTGAAACATGTGTTTACTTGTTTATTATTAAGAACATTCTTGCGAAGTTTCGAATAAAATAGCCCAACTAATCTTATTTCCCCATACAAACTTTAACCCTCCATTTACCCCCCATAGGGAATGAATTTTCAAAAAACCTGAAATACGTGTTTACTTATTTATTATTAAAAACATTTCTGTGAAGTTTGGAATAAAATAGCCCAACTAATCTTATTTCCCTATACAAACTTTAACCCCCCATTTAACCCCTTTACGGGATGAATTTTCAAAAATCCGTTCTTAGTGCGCCTCTAGACATTATAAAGAATGTACATGCCAAGTTTGAACTCTCTAGGACCAGCGGTTTGGGCTGTGCATTGATTTAAGTCAGTCAGTCAGTCAGTCAGTCAGGACATTGCCGTTTATATATATAGATAATAAGCATTTTACTCTTGAAACCAGAATATAATTGAAGAAAAATGAATTTTTCAACTGAGAAATGCTACAGTCAGACTGGTACAAATATATTTTAAGATAATACGTTTTTGATTTGATTCCAGTAAATATGCTAAGAATATATGTTTTCTCAAACAAAGATATCCTTTTTATCTGTGTACTTGCAATTTACAAGCGAGGCGAAAGCGAAGCGTACGCGCGGCGTGTTCGTCGCGTGCCCGCAACCAATTTGCCGCGATGGTGTCGCGATTACGCCGCGACTGCGTGACGAATACGCCGCGACTGCGCACCGAGTTTGCCGCGTCAAGAGTTGGTATCTATTATGTGATAATAAATTTTATTAGTGACTGTCCAAGACACTCTGAGCGATTTACTGACGGCTGCGCAGCGTATTCGTTACGCGATCGCGGCCAAATCGCAACGCACTCGCGGCGAATTGGTTACGGGCTCGCAACGATCACGCTGCGCGCTCGCTTCGCTTTCGTCTCGCTTGTAAATCGCAAGTGTGATAAGGCCCTAAGAGTGTTGGATCTTTATCCCCGCGCGAGCCTAAAACCTGGATTTGTAAGACCGTGATTATCAAGGAGATAGTAAACATAATACCGTGGAAAGGGGTGACTTAGGAAAATATGGGGGTACTTTGAAAGATGTAAAATTCCCACAAAAGTGTCAATTGAATTTAATTTATGGGTCCTTTTAGGGTAAAAAGTGCCTTATTAGATACCGATCAGACTCAACTGACATAATATATGCCGTAATAGTACATTACTATAGAGGACGGGAAACGAAGGGTTACAGGCCAAGTAGATATATCTGGCCGAAGGAACTGAGGCCAGATAGGAATACGCGGCCTGTAACCCTGTTTCTCGCCGAGATTTGTATAGTGCTTTTCTCAAACTTGCCATGAAATAAAACTAACTGATTTTGCCGAACCATACTATTTGATTTGTAAATAAATCAATAGTACAGTATCGTACAACATTAAAAAAAAACATTCGCGCCTAACTTTTTTTTTAAATCTGTTTGAGGTATCCTTTTACCTGGTAGTATAGACATTAGTTTTTAGGTTATTTTTTTTTCTGTGGCTGAATGTCAAGACATAGTGTCACAATTTGACGTTTCAAAACAAAAGACAGTTTGTTTGCAGTCCTAGGTGTGAAATAAATACATGAAATCTCTTTACATATCATCTTAGCATATGCCACCGGATACATAGTATTTCCGGGTTTAATTTAAAGTAAGTAACATCAACATTCCGTAGCAAGTTTGAGAAAAAACATATACAGTATGAGTTAAAAACTAAGATTTGAAAGTCACCCCTACATTTGAAAGTCATCCCGTGCTACGATATTAATAAATTCAATTGTTTTCCAGCATGAAAAACATACGAATGCACACACAGGCACACCTGAATTGTTCTGATTCTTAATAGTTGATTGTTGACATGACTGTCTTAGGTCATCATCATCATCATGATATCAGCCGAAAGACTTCTGGCTGAAGCCGTCGTGTTTCGGCAATTCTGGGGCAACCTGCCGAATCCTGCGCCGGTTCAGATGACTCAACAGAACCACACTGTTGCGTGATCTATTTAGTTATTTTATTTTACTACTTTTTTTTTACATTATGTACTTTTTACTTTTTATTTATTTGAATTATTTCTTAATTACATACGTTTTTAAGGAAAATAATGTACAAGGTGCAAGTACCAGTGCGTAACATGTAAACAGAGAATATTTATTTGAATCACTATATTTTGCTCATATATAAATCTACATAAAGTATTGTCATGTGTTTTGGGAGATGAGTTTGTAAGCTTTGTTAAATGGTATTCATTTTATAGGGTGACAATATCGAAATTTCTAAAAATTACAAGTTTTCTTAGTAATCTCCATTGTACAACACTTACTCGTGTTAGGTGCTTTTGCTGTCAGTCCCAATAGATGGCTCCTCGGTACAAGTTTGAATGTCACATATTGGGACTTTGAAATATTAACAGTCAGTCATAGTATAATGTTAACCTGTCAAAAATTATGCAAATAATTTAGATATCAGCTAATTATTTCAAAGTTGGGATATGAATCATTATAGGCACATGGGCATTTTCACATTTAGGGACACCCAATTAGCGTAAAAATAAAAAACCTTAATTTCAGTCAGCTTTGTAACGACAATTAAGTGCAATATCTTTAGGAATTTTAACTTGATCAGCGTTTCTATTTTATAATATGGCTTACAGTTTGTGAAATGAACACCAAAACCGAGTTTTTATCGAAATTTGGTGCTTGATTGTCGTTCCAAAGCTGACTGAAATTAAGGATTTATAACTTCAAGGAGACCCAAAAAGTGAAAATGCCCACATACATTTATCATCGTTTAAATGCCCTAATAGTTGATTTTATCTTATCTATGGCAATTGGCAACTCAAGCTATGATGACAAGAGTACGGTATGTACAGCTTCTACAGGGTACCTACTAGTACTTTCACCTTACTTATGTTTTAGTTAATAAATAATAATAATTACAAAAAAAACTTACAAGGATGCTCGATGTGCTCGTCTGCGTGAATTGCAGCAAATTGCATTAGCAATGCCATCTGAAATTAAAAAGTACCAATTTAAAATAATGTCAAAGTAATAACTTACAAAAACCAACCAAGTCCATCGGTACGATCAATTCAAATTGATATTGTCAAGTCTCCAAAACATAGTTGATCTATTAGTAGGTATGTTTTCTATGTATGTACCTATTCAAGATATCATTGAGTAGGTATTCTAGTAGAAAACATGTTTCTTAAAAATCGGTAACAAATCAGTCGTAAAAATTAAAATAGTAGAAAACTTACCGTTAAGAAGAAAGATTTGAAGGAAATCATCTCGAAGAAATTGAGTTTATATCTTCAATAATTAATTATTGTACACCCGCTCTGTATGATCAGCAACACTGATTGCCCGACATTTGTTTTGACTAAGTATTTAAATTAGTTCAACGTGATTTTCCTCAAAAGTAATTGACTAAGCGACTTTTGCCTGACGCAATACAAATTATCAGCATTTTAACAAAATAAATAGGTACCTATAATTATTTGAACAAATAATGCCCTTCGTGCGGTAAAAATCCAACGCCCGCGTGAGTATTAATCTTCGTATGCATGTTATCCTTAAACGATACAGTACATTTTAATTAGAGTCTCTAACCATATTTTTAACAGTGGGGATTTTATAACGTAAGTTGCATTAATTACGTGGTTACGTTCGTATAATAATTATTGTCGTGATAAGAGTAGGTAGGTACTCTTTGGCCTTAATTGAGCTTATCGTGGGACTATGTCGGTTTGTATGAAATCGATGATATTTATTTATGATATGATATTTTATCCATTGTTTTGGAGTCTTGTTTATATTATTGCAAACAATGACAGCAATCTGTGGCCATGAGAGATAAACGTAATAGTGTCTATTGTTTCACCTATCGTATGTCCGAGGCATAAGATTTAAAATTGTTGTAATTTTTTTGAGGCAAAAGTATAAATGGATGATTGGTCATCCAGAAATAGTTCACTCCTTTAGTTTATTAGTATCAGTGTCTTGAGTCAACCGTGTTACGATGTGCTTATTAAAGTTGTTTATGGTACGTTTTTAATGTAATATCGTAATTATTTTATGACAATAAACATTAATAATTTTATGTAGAATAAATAAATATGTACCTACTACTTAATTAATGGGCAATAATTGATGGGCAATTCTTGTATATACCGTGTGTACTTAAATTAATTAAATAAGGGCGATAAATTGAACCAGGCATGGAATTAATTATTGTAATCATGATTTTTTTTAATATCACTTTTAATAATGACTCCTTGGTTATTTTTTCAAATTTTTGCGACTTGGTCATGGTTGTTTTCTATTTATTTACCTGCTTGAATGTATCTATGTACGTACACATACGTATACCATCGCTTAGTACCTACACTACAACGCAAGCCTTATTTGAACTTAATGTGGGACTAAAAAGGCCCGGCCACGACATTGGTCTAAAGGTGCGTTCAAACTAAAAGAGCCATGTAATAAAGTGCTTTTCTCAAACATACAAAGAAATAAAAAAAAACAATGTTGTCGAAATTAAAAAAAAGCTACTTTGTAGGCCTAGGCCTGAAAAGTGTTATGAAATTCCATTATCATCCCAGTGAGTTACTGCGCCCTAAAAGCGATACTTCCGAGTCTATTTTAAGGAACGTAAAGACAATATTTCATCGCAAGTTTGAGAAAAATATATTCCGTATTTTAGTATTACTAGATACGTAGTAAAATGACGTCATCTTTTCAGATAGCAGCACTAGCTGCCTACAGCCTTGCCGAGCGATCAGGTACCTATAGGTACCTCTTACATCGGGAGCGTTCTGGTACCCATCATGATAATCTACCTATATAAATATAACAATGGCAAAACATTACTCACTACGCCAGCAACTATATTTTGCTTTAAACTGCAAAATGGGAAAACCAAACAAGTTTCTGCAGTATACCTCTAAATATTTTCAAAGCAATGAATCATTTTCTCCTGTACCGATGTCAATGTAATGATGATTTTTGATTAAAGTGAACTATTTGCTCAATTTAAAAATTATTGAGACTTTAGAAATGCAGCAATTAGAAATGTGTTGGCATTAAGGCTTAATACTGCACGAAAGTGAATATGGAGTCGATTTAGCAATACGCTCACTTAAGGTGCATTCAGACCAAACGAACATTCACTATTCTAACCCCCTACTCTACGAAATTTGATCGTTACACAAATTGGTTGGTTGATTTCGTAAAGCGGGGGATAGAACAGCGAATGCTCTTTTGGTCTGAATGCACCTTTAAGCTCCACACTCGCGTTCGCGGCTCCATGCGCGATTCGCGCCCATTTGGGGAGCGGCCTTATGAATCGATGATACTGGTCGTTCTTTACAAGAGTTTTAAAGTATAAAATATTTCTAACGTAAATTTTTCATAGTACCGAAAACTGCAGGAAATAGAATAGAGATTCTTTTGTTTGATACCTACCTGTCCTTTAAATTATTCTTTAGATTTTCTAAAACTCCTATTGAGATACCTTTATCTTTAAATAGGCCTCTGGGTGGCTAGAGGATAGTATAAAGGAAATTATATCTATTAATACAGAATTAGATTCAATTGTAAAACCACAGGCAACAAAACATTCAAAAATTGTATTTATACTACACCTTAACTTTGTATTTTAATAATTTACTTTTCCGATCCTTAAAAGCCTATACTAAACTAGCATTTCTCTCTTTCTCTTGCAGACTCCGAACAAGTCCCCCAAGAAGTCAACGATTTGGTAAGTTGAAATATCGCTGACACAAAAAAGTACGCATAATTGACATCAATATATTTACATTCATCGTAAAATATTTCAGGATTTTTTTTTTTCGAATTTTAACATTTATTTATAAGAAAGTAAGTAAAGTTACAATGTTTTAGCTTAGTACAATCTTTAAAGTCTAAGAATATTTACTAAACATTATAAGAAATGTACGTTTTATTTACTTAAACACGGTGTTTCGTGATAAGAGTCACTAAATACCCCGAAATCGCGAATAAAATATTTTTTAGGACATAAATGGTACCTTTTTTAGGCGCTAGTGCAAGAAGTGGCTCATTTTATGTTAGGTCCAAAACTTCGGAGGGCCATCTGTACTAAAAAACGTCGTACGAGACACGTACAAAAAGGAAACTCGTAACTCGTGTCTATTTAAAAAACATCGCCAGTCGTTTCGAATTTTATGTTTTTCGCACTTGTGTCGTGATGTACTATTTCAGTACAGTTTGTGTTTTTTTTTGCGCATTAGTGCGAGAAGTGGTTAATTTTTTATCTTGTCGAAACTTCGATGATGGCCTCATCTGTACTAAAAAACGTCGTATGGTATATGTGCGAAAAGGAATTCGTAACTCGTGTCGTTCGTAACTTTTTTATTATGCTTTTGTATAGTAATGTACTATTTTCTTACAAAACATATAGTTTTTTTTTTGAGAATTATGAAACAATTTGTACGAGGTTTAAAAATGTAAAATGTTTTAATAGTATTTTATGTGAAGGTTCATAATGCCTATCTTTATTCCCCACCTCGGACATAGGTGATCTTGGTCGTTTTTCTTTGGTATATGACATCTAATATTTATAATTTATATAGTAGTGGTAGTCTAAACATATTGTATACAACTTATGATATGGATGTAGATAAATTACTTTTATTTGATTTCAGAATCATCACAGAACTCGACGTTCAGATGACAATTGCTGTACATCTAATAGTAAGGTTAGATATAGTTGATCAATACCTACTTATTTTTTCCACTTTTCCTAAAAAAAGTTAAACCATGATTTGAGTCACGGACCAGAATATCAATAATTTTATTGTATGCAAGAACTGGATGCTTAGCCAAGTTGTCAATCGCTAGCGCTTAGTAGTGTATCGTAGTTTTCCCTCTCTGTCACCCTTGCATATTAGTGCGACAAAGACAGTTAGCTGCCTTTCGCTTACGATTGACGATTAAGCGCTAGCGATTGGCAACTTGGCTAAGCACCCTGCTGACCTAGCCTAGATGCCATTATGCAATAGTATACGAAAAGCAATAAGTAATATTTTTATGAGAATGATAGATTCGTACAAAAAGTCACGTGTCCATTTCCATACATTATTATGATCACGTGATATTTTCGTCTTTGAGCGTTGATGTTGTGAACGCAGGATATATCACTTTGATCCCTTGTGATACAATATACTTTTGTAAACGTTATCCAGCGAGCAATTATTTGACGCAAAGAAGATTTGGCTAGGTGCTGACAGTTTTTGTAACAAATGTATGGAGAAAAGTATTTTTTTTAACATGAAAATGTGCCATGTGCTGCATGTGCATAGTACGGCTACTGTAATTAATAAGGATTATTAAATACTACAGGTGACTGATTTCTTCACCAGTGATCCCAGCGCCAAGCCAACCAGGCTGCACAGGATTCTCACTCAATCGATCAAAGAAGAGTTTTGTGAAAACGAGTAAGCAAACTTCCAGGCAAAGCGAAGATGCCATTCTTTAATCGATAAACGATAAATAATTAATGTATGAGAATGACAGATTCGTACGAAAAGTCAAGTGACCATTTCCATACATTATTAATGTCACGTGACTTATCGCTTATAGTATACGATTGCAGATAGACATCTTGGCTAGGCCTGTTGACGCTTGAGTTTGATTTACCATGTAAAGGTCTTTGCACATAATAACAATTGACAATGTTTCAAAATTTTCGATGTCCCTAAATCGAAAACCATTTTGAGATATACGCATGTAGATCACAAAACAATATTTTAATTTTTTTCGCAATATTTTTGTTAAAAATCTTAAAAATAGTTTAAAGGGGATGTGACGTCACATAGCTGATTCAGAGCTGCCACTACAAACAAAAAATCTTGTGGTTGGAAAGTCACTTGTGTTTGGCAGTGACTCGCAGCTTTAATAATAAACCGTCATAACTCAAAATTGACAAAAATTTAGTTAATGTACTAAAACGCAATATTTTCGATAGCTTTACCCGGTCTCTTTCTCAGACCCGTCAAAATAGCGTTAATGAGAGAGATGGCATGAGTTGCTACGTTCAAATCACGCGATTCAAGTTGTGCTAAAGAGGCTAACATCAATTATGATCCGATACATGAATAGGAAGGATGCTCATAAAGAGAGACATTTCGATATATCGCCTTACTGTATTAAAAATTAGTAAAAGTTATTTTAGAGTTTGTATTAAAAAAAATAAGTAAAAAAAGTTTTAAGTTAAACGGTTTTGATTGCACCAAAAACTAGAAAATAAAAAATTGTTATAACTAACCGTGATGCAACTTTCTGTAGATTACTCATGTGAAACTATTATCACTGTAGTTTTCCCAAGTCGGATGCTGAAAGCCACGTGTAGCCTCTATGTCCGTGGATTAAGCGTTACCTAATCGGAAACTTTTACTAAACTAAAATAAAAACGTGGGGCGTACGCAATTGTGATTAAGTCACTATAGTTATTTAAGAACACACATATAAATCAAGACAGCAATAGTGTAATAAGTTTCGTTCTGGCCTTGATAAAAGATATTTACCTCTGAGGAAGTGACGGAACAGATGGATGATTAATTGCAAAATTAAAACTTCAATTACATATTTTGAACGCGTATGTTTCTTTCTTTATAATAACGCCCCACGTTTTTATTTTAGTTTAGTAAAAGTTTCCGATTAGGTAACGCTTAATCCACGGACATAGAGGCTAAACGTGGCTTTCAGCATCCGACTTGGGAAAACTACAGTGATAATAGTTTCACATGAGTAATCTACAGAAAGTTGCATCACGGTTAGTTATAACAATTTTTTATTTTCTAGTTTTTGGTGCAATCAAAACCGTTTAACTTAAAACTTTTTTTACTTATTTTATTTTCAAGTTTTTAGTGCAATTGTTAAGTTAATTTCCGATACTATACCGATGTTGTTTGTGATATGTATTACAATTATGCATGCTAAGTAGCGTTTATACTCTCGCGCTTTCATCACGAATCACGGCACATATATAAACCTAATGGACATTATTTTATGTGTAACGCGAGGCGAATTCCTGCTGAATATATATTTTTAGAAATCCGACACCATTTTTTAAATTCAATATCTTGATTGACAAATAAAAACCAAAGGCTCGGCGTGGTTAATGTAAGGTTGAATGCCCTAAGTATCTCAAATGGACGTGTTATTCATCCAATAAGTAGCTAAGATAACAGAGATCTGACAATAAGGAATATATCAATCAATTTGGTTTATTGAGATTTTCAAGTTAAAATTTTTATACAAGTCGAATTTCGAGACTATAAAATATAAACTCATTCTCTGAGTCAACCAACCGGAGGACCGCAGGTCTGACGGAAAGTCCGACGCGAACCGAGGGTCTAAAGGGTCAATCCATGCAATCTATCAACCGGAGGGCCATAGGCCTGACGGCACTATGGCACGCACTACGTGAATCCGAGAGACTACACTTTCTGTATATCAACTGGAACTGGCCCTACGCGAACCACTCACGCTGTCACTCTATCAGCTGGAGGGTCGTAGGCCCGACAGCTCGCTCTACGTGAACCACTCACGCTGTCACTCTATCAGCTGGAGGGCCGCAGGCCCGACGGCTCGCCCTTCGCGAACCACTCACGCTGTCACTCTATTAGCTGGAGGGCCGCAGGCTCGACGGCTCGGCCTACGCGAACCACTCACGCTGTCACTCTATCAGCTGGAGGGCCGCAGGCCCGACGGCTCGCCCTACGCGAACCACTCACGCTGTCACTCTATTAACTGGAGGGCCGCAGGCCCGACGGCTCGCCCTACGCGAACCACTCACGCTGTCAATCTATCAGCTGTAGGGCCGCAGGCCCGATGGCTCGCCCTACGCGAACGCCTCACGCTGTCACTCTATCAGCTGGAGGGCCGCAGGCCCGACGGCTCTCCCTATATGATCCACTCACGCTGTCACTCTATCAGATGGAGGGCCGCAGGCCCGACGGCTCGCCCTACGTGAACCACTCACGCTATCACTCTACCAGCTGGAGGACCGCAGGCCCGACGGCCCGCTCTTCGCGAACCACTCACGCTGTCACTCTATCAGCTGGAAGGCCGCAGGGCCGACGGCTCGCCCTACGTGAAGCACTCACGCTGTCACTCTATCAGCTGGAGGGCCGTAGGCCCGACGGCCCGCCCGTCGCGAACCACTCACGCTGTCATTCTATCAGCTGGAGGGCCGCAGGCTCGACGGTTCGCCCTACGTGAACCACACATGCTGTCACTCTATCAGCTGGAGGGCCGCAGACCCGACGGCTCGCCCTACGCGAACCACTCACACTGTCACTCTATTAGCTGGAGGGCCGCAGGCGCGACAGCTCGCCCTACGCGATTCACTCACGCTGTCAGTCTATCAGCAGGAGGGACGCAGGCGCGACGGCTCGCCCTACGCGAGTCACTCACGCTGTCACCCTATGAGTCTATCAGCCGGAGGGCCGCAGCAATGACATACTGTACTAAACCGTGATCACTTACAATGGGCCTCATAAGAAGGCTCAAAGTCACCCAAAGGGCAATGGAGAGGCCTATGCTAAGAGTCTCTGTGCGAGATTGGATTACAATTGAGACCATCCGCAGCAGAACCAAAGTAACCGATATAGCTCTTCGAATCGCTAAACTGAAATGGGCGAGGCTCGTCGCGCGTGGATTGCGTGGAACCGATGGCCGTTGGGGCGGTAAGGTTCTAGAGTGGCGGTCACGTACCGGAAGGCGCAGCGTGGGTAGGCCCCCCACAAGGTGGACTCGTGACCTGGTGAAGGTCGCTGGATGCGGGTGGCACAGGGCCGGTCCTTGTGGCAATCTTTGGGGGGGCCTATAGTCACCAGTGAACGTCTTTCAGCTGATATGATGATGATGATAATTATTACCGTTTGTTTCTACCAAATATCTAAAGCAGTACTGCAAAATCTACATATCGCTAAACCTAGCGGTTGTGGCAGGCAGTAACACTGGAGTATCAGATTTGAGGAGTTGGATGTTAGTATTAAATTCGCATGTTTCTACTTAATATCTAAAGAACTTCTTTAAAATCAAGATATCGATAAAAGATAAACCTTGCGGTTATTGTAGGCAGTACTGCAGCATCAGGAGTGAGGAGTTGGAAGTCAAGATCAGGCTGTTAGTATTTGATTATGCCAAACATGCTATACTTTCATTTTCACGTGTCTAACATTCTCGGTTAAGGTAAGCAGTACGTCTGCAGCATCAGGCTTTGAGGATACAAGGATACAAATAATATATTATTGCATTGTCATGGGGACTTGATAAGAGTTCCAAATTTTATTGATTTCGGTGCAGTAGAAGTGGTCGAAAAATCGATCACAAGATTTGAAGCATCGACGACAGTTGATACGCGGTGAAGTTAATAAAAACCGTTTAAAAAAGGTAAATTCGAAGTTAACGCGTTTTATGACAAAATATTTATTGGAACTAAATGATTCATTTCAGATTATTTCGTTTTAACAGTAACAACCGTCGATTTTTTTGATTTATGCCATTATATTAATCCTATTTAAAAAAATATTTTATCACAAAACGGCATATTTCGGCAAGGGTTTTTTCTAAGCTCAATTTATTATATTTATCACACTGATTTCGTTTTAGTTTGAACGTAATATCCAAGTAGACACTATGAACAACGCAATTAATATAATACTATAACACATTAACACAATGTAGTAACAAATACAATAAATTGACCAATTTCTTAAACTTTAAACTCGATTTCCCAAAATTGTATCTACTTAGCGTGTCAAATGAACTCAGTAAAATCTACTGAGTTGTCCGTCTTTAATCGCAGCTTGCAGCTTTCGGGCGTGTAATTTTGTAAGTTGAAGTGAACAAGAACATTAATAATGCCTCCTTAAGTAATATTAATTGCAACAACACAAAAAAATATGAATACTCAGGGCCTGAGACATATTTAAAATCATAGGCAAGTAACAACTTCAGTACAAAATCTGACACGCTCAGCCGCCATACAAATGAATGAACTTGATTCTTCTATCCAAATCTAATTCTGTGAGTAAACCCAATTTCTATCCTTCCAGAGGTGAATCGTGCTTGGAAACAAAGGCTGAGCGCGAAGGGCGCTCATATATTTGCAAGACTCAGTCTATTCTGAAAGTGCTAATCTTCAGGTCCCCGAGCACTAACGAAACGGTCCTGTTGAAAACTACTGTGAGAACGGCCTGTGCCTGTTCTCGAGCTTAGGTTGTTACACCTATAATAAATACTAACCCCCTTATTCATAAACGTCAGCTAACTTAACAAGCCGCTAATAATTGTTTGTCCCTTTCGGTCTTAACAATGTGTCCATAAGAGCAAAAGGGACAAACAATTATTACCGGCTTGTTAAGTTAGCACACGTTTATGAATATGAGGGTTAGTTACGAATTTTATTGCATTTATTATTTATTATTTTTTTATTGGCACGACTGCCAAAAGGAAATAATTCCATTTTCAGGTTTATTCTTGTGAGCGTATCTACATGTAGGCGCTTGTCTTATTACCCAGTCGGGGAACCTTTCATTACGGAAAATATAATAAATATATGAAGATTTCCCGACTGCAATCGGAACAAAATATCGTAAATCGTAAGTAATACGACAAGCGCCTATATGTAGATACGCTCACAAGAATAAACCTGAAAAAGCAATAATTTTTTAATTTTCAGTACGTTTTTAAACGGCAGTCGTGTTTATTTATTTTTTTAATAATTTTTTATTTTACTGTACGGTTGCCATGATTTGGCAAGCAAAGTTTACTTGATGAGTGTCTCTGCAATTCATCAGTGCAACTGTAAACGTGATAGCCTGCTTTACGTATCCGAGTACAAACGGTAATGCAAACTTTACTTGGCAACTCAGAGCCTTACCATGAGTTGTAGGGTGGCCCTTAGTTTTACAATTTTGTAGGGTATTTCAACTCTTTGCCCATCCCTATTGCAATTTTCTATGCACCCTCTCATTTCATAATTTGAGATGTAAAGTATGATAGACACTGCTTTTACATTTATTAAACAAAAATTAGAGGTCGCTACCATCATACAATTTTGAAGAAAGGCAAAATTGTTAATCGTTATTTTATTATTTATTACTTCGGTAGGGACCCCTAATTTCTGTTTAAAATTATGTGAAAAATTATCAAGCCCCTGCTTTACATGTCAAATAATTAAATGAGAGGGTGTCCCATAGAGCACAAGGGAGGGCGAAGAGCGCCTTTATTTTCTCAAGCACCCTAAAAAAATTAATAAAAAGGGCCACCTTTATCACTACATAGTATAAAATAAAGTCACTTTTTCTATCCCTATGTCCCTTTGTACGCTTAAATCTTTAAAACTAACGCAAAACTCTCCAAATTTTTTACTTTTGATAGTGAGTTAAGGTCTCTGCCCACTAGACCGTAGCATACCATGGCCGAAGCATGAACGTATCAGACACGGAATGTGAGACGACACGGACTACTATGCCCACTATAACGTGTGTACATCGTTTCATGTCCGTGCTAAGCCCGTTTAGTGACCGTTGCACCCGCGTCGCAACCACGTATCATCCGCGTCGCAATTACGTATCATCCCCGTAGTATGAGCGATTCATATCCGTTGTTATCGTTCCATTGTCACAGTTTTATCAGTTGCAAATTGTTTTCGCGCCCTTTAGACTACTACCGCTGTGCTAGTATATTCCTAGGAGTTTATTTCTACACCTATTTTTCTGAGCAGACATCGTAAACTGCGATCTAAATCCATTGAAGTACCTACTAGAGTTGTTACGAGTCAAGTTAAAGTCAAAAATTATTTATTGAGTAGGCTTAGCAACAAGCACTTTCGAATCGTCAGTTATGCTACTTATACATTTATATGGCGGAATGTGTTTATTTATCTTTAATATTATTAATATAGTATTAAGGAGAATTTATTTTGGCAAGTTTGTTTTTACGGCTGGTTGCCACCTGTCGCCAATCCTCTGTGATACCCATTTGCCCATAAAAACAAAAGGAAAAGTCTACAAAACTGCAGTGAGACCAGCATTTCTATATGGGTCTGACAGTTGGGCTGTAAAGAAATCTAATGAGCAACTCCTGCATGTCAATGAGATGAAGATGCTTCGTTGGGCAGGTGGCGTCACAAGACTAGACAGGATAAGAAACGAATACGTACGTGGGAGTTTCAAAGTAGCCCCAATTACAGAAAAACTCCTTGAAACCCGTCTGAGATGGTACGGCCACATAAAAAGAAGAGGAAAAGACCATGTCGTCAATACTGCATTAACCTCGTGAGGCCCTGAGTCATATATATATTACATAACATTTTGACTTTATAGATATAGTGTCAAAGTTAAAATTCGGTTGTAGTAAGTGACGTCACCAGTCCTCAGGAGGTTAAACCTTCCGGAACAACCAAGAGGAAGAGGAAGACCAAAATCCACTTGGTGGTCCAGTATCAAAACCGACCTAAGGATCCTGAACACAGCAGAAGAGACAACCCAGAATCGACCACTCTGGAGCAAAATGACAAGGAGACCCGACTCCACGTAGGTGGGATAAGGGAAGGAAGAAGAAGAAGAAGAAGAAGATTATTAATATAGTATTAAATTACACTTATCATTGTCTAGGTAACCTAGACACTGATAAGTGTAATCTATGATATTAAACTAAAACTTCTTGGAATTGGTAAATATATTGTCTATATTGTGATAGTACATATGTTCTTGTCATAATTGTCAATTTGACTCCGTCAAATACTGGTTTTATTCGATTATTTTTACATCTTCTAATAGTTTTGGAACACTAATTAATTTTAAATAACAATGAAGCAGAGCTGCTAAAGAGCATAGGTTTTTCGAAAAAAAAAGATATCGATTTTGTGTACATATTGTAATAAAAATCTAAAAGCAATAAAATTTATTTTAGAAAGCCACATCAAAAGCATGGTTCTTACCATGTAAAAAAGAAACAAATTGTGTAATCTATCTGGATAAATTCGTTAAGTTATATGACTGTTTCAAAATTGATATTTCTTTTAATTATTTTGTTTGTAAGAAACGAAGTAATATTTTTCAATCTCGATAAAAATTTTCGGTTTGCGGGTTTACAATCAATTAAGTAAGTTTTTTTTCAGAAAATAGCGATGCTGATTATATTGTTTCCGTTGTCTCGCCGTAAGAAAATTATTACTCACTATCAAAAGTGAAAAATTTGGAGAGTTTTGGATAAAAATTGTAAATACAATACAAAAATGTAAATAGAACCCGTATGCTCACCGTTTCGCCGCCTGCACACACCGTACCGGCAACGTTGCGTGCCATGCACGTAGCGTGTTGGGGCCGGCAAAATATTCTCGCCGACAATTGTTGCCGGTCCGTGCATGGCACGCGACGGTATTGGCCGACGACGGAACGTCCTAGTGGGCATAGTCCCATACTTTTACATACAAAGAATATTTTTTTGTCTGATACGTTCATGCTACGGTCTAGTGGGCAGAGACCTTAATAATTTTCTTATGGCGAGACAACGGAAACAATATAATCAGCATCGCTTTTTTCTGAAAAAAAAAACTTACTTAATTGATTTCTTGATTATTTTGTAAACCCGCAAACCGAAAATTTTTATCGAGATTGAAAACTATTACTTCGTTTCTTACAAACAAAATAATTAAAAGAAATATCAATTTTGAAACAGTCATATAACTTAACGAATTTATCCAGATAGATTGCACAATTTGTTTCTTTTTTACATGGTAAGAACCATGCTTTTGATGTGGCTTTCTAAAATAAATTTTATTGCTTTTAGATTTTTATTACAATCTGTACAAAAAATCGATTCCTTTTTTTTCGAAAAACCTATACTCTTTAGCAGCTCTGCTTCATTGTTATTTAAAATTAATTAGTGTTCCAAAACTATTAGAAGATGTAAAAATAATCAAATAAAACCAGTATTTGACGGAGTCACATTGACAATTATGACAAGAACATATGTACTCTCATAATATAGACAATATATTTACCAATTCCAAGAAGTTTTAGTTTAATATCATAGATTACACTTATCAGAAGAAGAAGAAGAAAGAAGAAAGAAAAAACGTTTATGCGAGACACAGTACAAACAAAACAAAAGAGTAAACACGAAATTTTGTCTCGAAATGGCCAAAACTCAGCATTTTGCCAGCAGAGCCAGCGCTGGTCTTCCGCTTTGGCCAGTGTCTAGGTTACCTAGACAATGATACCTAAGTGTAATTTAATACTATAATAATATTAAAGATAAATAAACGGGTCTCTATTGGTTCCCATAAAGTTTGAAGTTCGATTTTTGAAGCGAATAACGTTGTAGGTCCGAATTTTTTTTAGTCATATTGTCATAAGTCATAAAAATGTATATCATAAATCGGTGGTCAGTTTTATGTAGGTCATAATTATTGTTAGTCATAAAAGTCGATGCCCATAACTTTTAAAATCCATACAGCATCATTTCCAGAATGTTAAAAGCAATAACCTTCCTTATTATAACTGTTACAACGTCTATATTCGCAAGTTGTAATGACAACGATTTTTTTTGTTTCGTTTTATGTATGAATTATTATTTGTTATTAATAAATAAATGCATTAAATGTTTATTTTTTTACACCACCTAATAAATTTAGTGAGTAAAGTTAGTAATAAACTTAGTAAGTAAATATTTAGTCAGATTATTATTTAAAAATTCGGTCCTGGCGCTTCGCCGGCCGCTACCGCGGCACGCTCGCTTCGCTCGCTCGGCTCGCGCGCTGTGGTCACAGTTCAACCTAACACTCCTCCTCGCTTCGCTCGTCGTCGTACCTAAACTGACCTGCCTTAGAGTCGAGTAGGTAAGGAAGTTTCCTAAGTTGCATCATAGTCCATAAATTTTATCATTAAAATTAAGGAAAGTTATAAATTTCATATTTGATATTCAATTTTTTAAAACAATATGAGTAAGAACCATTTGATCCTTCAAATGTATGACTTAAAATATTTCAAAAAAAATTATAGATAGACCTTTGAATGTTATAGTCAGCAATTTTATACCTTTTGTAATTAGAGTATGTAATGTTATAGGTTAGTAATGTTAGATTTATTAATCGTTATACTTAACAAAAATTATGACCATTGATGCTTATAATCAGTAAATTATAATTATGGATATCAATTTCTGACTAACGAAATTTGGATTAACAAATATATGGGAAAGAAAGGGATCCCTAAATAAACACATTCCGCCATATAAATGTATAAGTAGCATAACTGACGATTCGAAAGTGCTTGTTGCTAAGCCTACTCAATAAATAATTTTTGACTTTGACTTGACTCGTAACAACTCTAGTAGGTACTTCAATGGATTTAGACCGCAGTTTACGATGTCTGCTCAGAAAAATAGGTGTAGAAATAAACTCCTAGGAAAATACTAGCACAGCGATAGTAGTCTAAAGGGCGCGAAAACAATTTGCAACTGATAAAACTGTGACAATGGAACGATAACGACGGATATGAATCGCTCATACTACGGGGATGATACGTAATTGCGACGCGGATGATACGTGGTTGCGACGCGGATGCAACGGTCACAAAACGGGCTTAGCACGGACATGAAACGATGTACACACGTTATAGTGGGCATAGTAGTCCGTGTCGTCTCACATTCCGTGTCTGATACGTTCATGCTACGGTCATGGTATGCTACGGTCTAGTGGGCAGAAACCTTAAAACGCGACCCTGGTAGAAACTCTTATTACTTTCGTTAAGATTTCAAATAATCTTTATCCGGGTGAGAGATACATGTATCAAATAGGTTTATACATAATAGGAAATCAAAATTAGATATGACTCTTTCATCACCACAACTGGCGACTACTTCCTATTTCCCTTTGTTTTATAAATTATTTATCTCATACATTTAATTCTACTCAGTGGTTATTTATCAATTTTGTTTCCCTGTTTATGATGACTGTAATTACCAACACCACCATTACTTTTATTCCAATAAGGATAAAAGCGCGAATAGTCAAACCTACTCGTACCTACTTGTATTTAGCTAATCATTTATTTATATGAATGTTTTAATATGTAGGTACAATATCTTGTCACATGATAAAGATAATAACAAAACAGCAACTAAACGTAATAAATCGCTGCCTCATTATTACAAGATCCTATGTTGCCCTTTTTATCAAGTTGATATTTGAACATTGTCACACTGACACCTAAATTACCCCAAAAATGTAACGTAGAACCGTGTAATACACGAAATGTTAAACAAAGCCACCGACCCGCCCATTGGCGTTCCTGCTACGAACAAATAAAACATGGAAGCCGCACGCCATACTAAATTGTCTTTCAAAAATGGTCCAGAATTTTAATTGATAAGTGTCACCCCCTCTTCAATGCATCACGGAAATGAATTTCAATGACAACCTATAAAAACTTAAACCGCCATTGAAAAACAGTTGTGATTGGTCCATCAAAGTTTTGTTTTGTTTGGCTATATTCTATAAACATTTGTCAAAGATGTTGCGCGCGTTAAACGTCCATGTTATATAATTATGGTGGCAGCGTTCCTGCTACAAATTAAATGTGGTCATATGCTAGAGATATTTGCATTATAGGTATACAATTAGTAGTATAATCGAAAATTTGTAAATGAGTATCAAGGGAAAATTTATCTTAGTGCCAAGGTGAGCTCAAATTAGTCTAGTGTTGTGGGTACGATATTTTTAGGGTTCCGTAGCCAAAATGGCAAAAGCGGAACCCTTATAGATTCGTCATGTCCGTCTGTCCGTCTGGCCGTCTGTCCATCTGTCACAGCCGATTTACTCGGAAACTCTAAATGCTACAGTAACGAAATTTGGTAAGGATATGTGTTGTATGAACCGCTACAGGATTATGATACTAAATTGTAAAAAAAAACCATTGGGGTGGGGGCCCTCCATACATGTAACTGAGGGATAGAAAAATTTTTTTAGTTGTATATAAGCGTGTGGGGTATTAATAGAAAGGTCTTTGAAAATGATATGAAGGTTTATAAATCTCATTTTTATTTAAGCAAATCGTTTTCGAGATATCAGCTCTCAAAGTCTGAAAAATGTGTCCTCCTCTATTTTTTAAACTACGCGATAGGTATACAATTCTAAAAAATATATATGTTATGCGCATTAATAAACTCTATCAACGATTTTCAGTTTGATTAAATTATCTCTTATAGTTTTTGAGGTAGGGTGATTTAACTGTATTTTTAAATAATAAATTGATAATGGTACGGAACCCTTCGCGCGCGAGTCTGACTCGCACTTGGCCGGTTTTTTTAGTAAATAGATACTTACTTAAATACGTAGAAAACAACCATGACCATAAGTGATAAACACTCGACAAAAAAAGGCCAGTCACCACTATTTTTGTTACAACTTGTAGAAATGGATATTTAGAAACCAGGATAATTTAAATGCCATTCAGTTTAGGTTCAGCTTATCAGTTTTTGATAGCTCTTCTTCTTCTTTTCATCGGAGCTGAGGCCTTATATCACGCAAAATTTTCTATTTTTCTGTTCCTCTGTTCTATACAGAATAAAATACATTGTATTAATAGTAACCATTTTTATGTCCACACTTAACAAATCTGTACAATTTATATACATAACTTAAAATCTAAGTAACCCCCAACCCCAGCGCACGCGAATTGTTTGCTGAGATCGCGAAACGTCTGGTTGACGTAAATAAAGACCGAAGGGGTGACGACTCCCTCGCACAGCGCATTAGTATTGCGATACAGTGAGGAAATGCCGCCAGCATCCTCGGTACAAGCTACGAGGGCTAAACTTAGATATAGGTTAGGTTAAGTAGATTACTTAGATTTAATCTAAATACCTACGAGTATGTTCATAAATTATAGTTTTGTAAACAAATATTTGAAAAAAAGTAACCTACTTAATTAATCTAAAGATTGGCCCTTGCAGTAAACATATTTTGTAGGTACCATGCAGTTACGCTTTACTTTCTATCCAGCTTGCTCGCGTCAATGTGCAAGCACGAGCAGCATAGAGAGAAATGATGAATAATAATAACGTAGCAGTGTAGTAGCGCTACAGCTCTTCGGCCTTTAGTCAACCAGACATTTCGCGATTTAGGCAAATCATTTTCGTGCGCTGGGGCCGGGGTGACTAATAATTTAGTCTAATCATTTTTTTGTGACACATGCGCAGGCGACCGGTACTTGCGCCTCAAATCGTTCTGTTTTATTCAGAGCTAGATTGTATACGTATAATCTGTAAGTATTGTGTACAGGTGCGCAGTAGAACTTCTTTACGTATTTATCCCATAACGATTGCAAACACGGTGCTCGGTCGGTTCTGAAAATTAAATAAAATCATGGAACAGTAATATAATACAAAATTGTTTATTTCACTTTAATTCATCATCATGATCTTGTCTTCATATATCGGCTAGTGCCAGAGGCCTTAGTTATATTTTCCTCCTACTTTGCCCGGTTTTTTGCATCATCAATTGCATTGACAACAAGCCATGGCTAAAATTGAGGAGTGTCTTTTCAAAAGGGCTTATTTCGACTCTGTCAACAAAGGTTATTTTTTCTAAGTTTTCATAAGAGAAATCATCTCTAGACACTGTGTAAATAAGCCCTTTTGAAAAGTCACTTCTCAATTGTTAACCACCCAAAATTGTTTGAATAAAGAAATATAAAAATGACGTAAATACAAAGAATTTAATATGAGTTTGACTTTACAAATCCAAAAGTTTTATACACTTTAATTTACCTGCATGTAACTGCCGGAACCATTTGCTTATAAAATCCAGATTGTATAATTAAATGCTGAGTGTCGTTAGTGGCGTACAGAAATGGTCTGATTTCCTGAAAATACAAAAAAATACAGTAAATGAAAAACCAATTTAATAAGCAGTCGCAGTTAAAAAGTTTTATTATTCACATATTATTAGCAAACGGTACACATTAGGGCACGCAAACTGGTTTAGCAAAGTATGGAAAACCGGTTAATAACCGGTTATCGTAATCTCATACAAATAAAAACCTGTTTTCACGCCATAGTTCATATACATTTATGGCTCAAAGGTAAGAATGATAATTGAAAAATTGTTACTTACCTTCCGTTCTTCAATGCAATTCTCGGTTTCGCCGGGGTAAGGTTCTACGAGTTCTGGTGATGATTGTCTGCGGAATCTTTTGCGCTAAAACAAAACGTATTGGAGCAGATTATAAAAAGAAAATTTAGGACAGTGTTTGCACATTTCTAAGTCTATAAAATTACATAATTGCTGCTTGCTCGTAAAGCGCACGTGCACGTGCACCCCACGCATTAGGTGTGCCATCTAATACGACATTTACATACACTACAACAAGCACACCACACACACGCGCACGCGCACGTTCTACACACGCATCCGGTCTGGCTTGGCCTTTTATAATGTATTGCGCAACCTTATTTTTATTTATTTATTATTAATAGTACATATGGATTAAAGTCTTAGAATTAGTAATTGTCCTACAAAACTCTTCAGAGTTTGACTGTAGGATTCAGGATTTCTACGTATACTTACCAGACGTTTAGCTTCACGGTCTATTATATGAGAGGGGTAGTCTATCGGCTTTTTGACACATAGCTCCTTTCCTACACATTCTTGAGGAATAGTAACCGAATATATTGTGCTGTTTATTGCTGGGGACATGAAAACAATACGTTATCGTACAAGCGAGGAAAGTTGGCAATTGGTGACTGAGTATTCATTCTATAACAATAATTTTGTCAATTAATTAAATACGTATGAAGCCGTGAGTGATCATCTGGCTGAGATTAGTATAGGCACACCATAATCTCTGATATAAGTAGGTAATGTTTTTTCTCAAAAAAACTGGAATTAAATTAGTTGTATCTAAGAGTAGTAACATTTGTTTTATGAATGAAAAACCGATAGCTTGGTTGGTCCTCTGTTCTTGAATTCTCATGTTGAATCTGTACAGATTCGATGTAAAATTTTGTGAGTGTGAGATTGTGACCTCACACTCACAAATTTAATACTTCCTCGCACTTTAGACCAGTGGGGTGCGTATCATAATGAATACGCACTTTTAGTATAATTACAGTTTACAAACGTTCATAACGTATCATATAGTTCATACGTACTAACGTTAGGTATAATGTATTAAACATCTATTTCCAAGTAGTATAATACAAAAATAATATAACGTTAATAATATATACCGTTGTTTAGTCTAACGTACATATTAACGAATTCCGTTTCATATATCAATATAAAGGTATAAAAGTTAAAACATATACTAACATCTGATATAACGATATAAATATAATTGCCAGAAAAGTAAGTTAGGTTAAGTTCTACAAAAAGGTATACGTTATATTACTTACACTTTTCAATCCGTTCTAGCCTCGAAACCTAACCAATCCAAGTAATAAATCAGGGTAAAACCGACTTGGATTGGTTAGGTTTCGAGCGTAGTTTCCCGAATAAATAAAAGACCTACTTACTTTCAATTAATTGTTTATGCATCGTCATCCTAATTGCGTAATCAAAAAAGGGGGGACGGGGGATAGGTTTGTTAGGTACCTTTTATCCCTTAGAGCTTCGTCGACCGGTTCCCAGGTCTAAATCGCTTCCTATACGGATACGGCTTAATAAACGGATAAATAGTAAATCAATTCAAATGAAATATAATGATGATTCTATAGTTTAATTATTAAAAAATCGTAGGGGCTTATATTTTGTATAAGATAGTTGTTTTGTACATTAGATTATTTCAATGTTATACCAATTAATCGTTATCGTAAACGATATTATATGTTACGTTTATTATATTTATTACACGTTAGGCATTATACATTAATACAAACTGAATTTATACATTATGATTTATATAGCATAAGTTCGTATACGTTATATTACTTACCCGACCAGTGGCCTATACCACAAAACTTTACAAGCCTACAATTCTACAAAATTGTATAAATTCCCATACAGAAAGTTGTCAATTTTGTAGAATTGTACGCTTGTAAAGTTTTGTGGTATAGGGGCCAGGCAGGCAACCATGATCCTCTTAAATGCGATTCAGTTTAGGTCCGTCTTATCAGTTTTTGACATGTATTCTATGGAACTGAAACATAGCGATTCAGATTACTTAGGTCCTAAACTGAATCGCATTAGTAAGTAGATCGTGGCCCACCAGGTACGGAAATCTTAAAATTAAAAAAACTGTATAAAACACGCCATTGTAATGCTTACCCGAGCGATTGTGGTTTATTTGGGACGCATTTACAAAATATATTTGTACAATGAGCGCACAAATCTGAAAAGCCAAATAGTTTTATTAAATTTACAGATTTATATCGTTTTTATGAACGCCTGGCCGCATGGTAGTAAGAATACATTTTGTCACCACCCCAACTCGTCCCGGGGGTGTCGTAATAGTCGACTAAGGGATTGAAGTTTCACTGACCATTCATTGATAGAATATTGATGATAGGCAGCGTCATCATAGTGGACACATTACTGCGATCGCCAATCCGCTTGCCCAGCGTGGCGATTATAAGCATTTACCTGCTATAATGCGTTTATATGCATAGTTAATAGGAGAGGTCTGCGTCCAGCACTGGACTGAGATAGGCTGATGAAGTGATGAACCGTATCAATAGGTACTAGTCGAAATTTCTTTAACTATTATCTTTGAGTCTGACAGATGACCAGGCCTCAAGGGTTTCAAACGCAAGTGGCGTAAATTATTTTTTTAAACATATTAGGGCACTTGATGGTTTAGTCGTCTTCTGCGACAGACCCCAGTAGCCGTTCCATGAGTTAGAAAGTAATGGAGACGTAAGGTTTTACTCGATACGTAATGCTTTCTATCGCACTCGCACTGAAATATTGGAGAGAGGCTACACCTACAGTACTGGGTCATTTGCAGAAAAAGTGTACCTTTTAATTTTTTTTGCGATCATGGACTGTAATACATCATTTTGCTCGGCATCGTACTTTTCAGTTATGAAACAAAAAAAATTGTCCCTAATGTCACGAAAATAAGTATGAAAATTGAGATTACTCAGTTTATTATTCACATACTAAATGTATGGAACGAAATGTAACGAAACTGATAAAAAAATCTCAAATTTGTTACAGAATTTTTCATACCTTTAGTATGGGAGGAACTAAACTGAGAAATCTCAATTTACATACTTATTTTCGTGACATTACAAGGTACACTTTTTCTGCAAATGACCCTACTATGACTTTGTAAGAATCGGTAACGTTAGGTTTTTCTCGCTACGTAAAGCAGGCCATCGCGCTCGCTCTAATACGTCAGTACGAGCCTAACATATCCTTTACTTTATATACGTAGCTCATGGTACGGCTACTGTAGCCGTAACATGACTTACTCGATACGTAAAACAGTCCATCGCGCTCCTAAATATCATCAATCTTCTATGAAATAATGGTCAGTAACACTTCAATCCCATAGTCGACTCTTACGACACCCGCAGGAGAAGTCACCACGCGGACATGGGATAAAATATTTGAATGTCTGGTAATATTATTTTAAAGAATGGATAAGAAATTATTCTGCCCAAAAGTGGGCACTTTTGTACGTAACATCTGTATTAGGGTTCCGTCTAGGAGTTTTAACTAAGAAGCCATGTCGCATGTCGTGTGTTTTGTCATGTCCGTCTACCCGTCTGTCGGTCTGTCCGTGTGTCCGTATGTCTGTCTGTCTCTCTGTCCGCAATATTGCTCAGTCGCCGTTAGTACTAGAAATCTGCAATTTGGTAATACTTTTCATTGGTCGGCTAATGACAATCGGCCCAAACGTAAACTTAAATAATTACCGAACCCTACATTTGGCCGGTTTTTTAAATTAATTTAGTTTACACTTATCAGTTTGTTAAATATTTAATTCATAATTATATTTACCAAACATATAGCTGAGTTTGCCTTCATTTTATCCTCTTCGTTGACACAACTCTTGATGCCTATTCGAATAAGCGGTTGCTGGTTTTATACTTGTCAATGTTTCCCGTTTAGAGATGTACAGTCAAGTCCAAACGATATACGCACTATACCTTTTAACATGATTGTACTATATATATGGAAATCAGTACCGTAGAATGAGGTGACTTTAGGACAAAATGGGGTTACTTTGATAGATGTAAAATGCCCACAAAAATGTCAATTGAATTTAATTTATTGATCCTTTTAGGTTATGAAGTAATCTTATTAAAAATCTGATAAGACTCAACTGATATAATACGGCATAAAAAATACAGTATGAGTGAAAAACTAAGATTTCAAAGTCACCCCTACATTTTAAAATCACCCCGTTCTATAGTACTTTAAAAAGTATGTATTCGTTTTAAGGCAAGGGCTCCATCTGGAAATTTTGCTTAGGTACCTACACTACAATACACAACACTTTGTTGTGTTGTAGTTGTAAGTTAATATAGTAAAACCATGTATAACCAACCACCAACCATACATGTGCAAGAAAGTGATTGAGAGTGAGATGCCTGTGAGTAGTATTGAATAGTGTTTTTAGTGCAGATGGTGTATTTTTTAGGCTCTAGCGCGACAAGTGTGTCATTTTACGTCAGGTTTGAAACTCCCTATCGGTCGTGTTTTATTTAAAACATCGCCACTCGTTTCGAATTTCATGTTTTTCGCACTGTGTCGTAATGTAGGTACTATTTTATATGGTATAATTTTACATCTTCATTATCTTGTTTGATTTTCTGTGTTTGTGCCACTTTGGCTTTAGCTGTTAAGGTGCAAATGTATTTTATTACCATAAATAATAAATAATAGTAATAAATACCGTCATGGTACGACTACGGAAAAGGCACAACACTAAAACTGGTAGTCACAACATTATGTTTCCGTTAGGCTACTTAGAAAGTTCGTCCAATTTTCCGGAGGAATCCCCGAGGAGGGTTTTACCTGGTTCACAGTTATTTATGGTTATAAGGAATCTGAGAGGCAATGGAACGTCGTGTTATGCAAAAGCGGTAGGCTTTGTGAGTGTTTTTTTCTCTAAAACATTTTTTTTACGTATAATCAAAATTAACTAGGAAAAGGAAATTATCACATAAATACTTATACAATATCTTCTTCTTTTTCAACCTATGATAGTCCACTTCTGGACGTAGGCCTCTCTTATTAACTATGCGTATAGACGCATTAGGAGGTAAATGCCCATAATCGTCACGCTGGGCAAGCGGATTGGCGATCGCAGTAATGTGTCCACTATGATGACGCTGCTGCCCATCACCCATCTTTTATGAAATAATGATCAGTGACACTTCAATCCCTTAGTCGACTCTTACGACACCCGCAGGAGGAATTGGGGTGGTGACAAATAAAATATAATGCTGCCGAAATTGGCTGGTCGAGTGGATTAGGCAGCAGCCGCAAAAGCTGAGGACGGGGGTTGGAATCCGTTCCCCGGACGTTGGTGATCTTGGCCTTGTTTTTCATTTATTTATAATCTACATTCATGTTTATGATTACAAGTTAAATAAAATGTGGGTTAAGCAGATTTTTAAATACTATTCTATAAGTAACTATACATGTGTTAAGACCTCACAAGTCGCACAACAGATAATTTCACACACACATTTCGTGTTTACACAACTGCTTTTGATAGAATTACTATTATTTCCTATTTTTCTTGTTTTGTGTTTTCAGTAGTAGTTTTGCCAGCTGGTGTACGGGTTACTTATAACTATGTCAAAGTGACGCCATTCATCAAATTGTAACAAATCTTTCACTACAGTATGACATTATGACAAGGTTCTGGAGTGGCCTAGGGTTCCAATTTGTAGAGTGTACATTTACGTATCATAGTAGTGGCCTATGTCCTATATCGTTCAAAATGAAATCATCTAAACAAACTAGGTAAAACTCGTACATTCCTTATATTATTGTTGTTATAAACTTCCCAATTCCCAATAAACAAATGGTGGCATTCGATATACCTACTTCGATTTCATATTTTGTACCTACTAGTCGTTTTTCCGGTGCCTACTACCGATCGTGTTATTCATTTAACTCCCTCTTGAAATATTTAAATTATTTCTCTTGAGATTCAGATTATCTTGTCGTTGAAAAGAACATGTGGTGTTTCTCAACAAATAACCATTTCAGAAGGTTATTCGCCATATCTCCTGGTTTCGTATCTATTCAAAATTAAGTAATATTAAATTCAAATCAGGGATTGAAGTGTCACTGACCATTATTTGATAAAAGATGATGATGGGCAGCAGCGTCATCATAGTGGACACATTACTGCGATCGCCAATCCGCTTGCCCAGCGTGGCGATTATGGGCATTTACCTCCTAATGCGTCTATACGCGAAGTTAATAGGAGGGGCCTACGTCCAGCAGTGGACTATCATAGGCTGATGATGTGATGATGTGATGTGATATTCAAATCAATCGTTTTAGCCCTCCTGACGTTTTGGTCGTAATAATGCGCCCGTGATTTTGATTATTCAATTGCGCGCTAGGGTTGTCATTAAAGCCGCGTTTTCACTTAGTGTTCTGAGCGAGCATTCGCTTGTTCGTGGGCTGACGAACAAACATTTTGCAACCACAAAAATATTGAACAGTATTTATCATTGTGTTTTGATTAATCGCAGCAAGGATTATTAACGCGAACCAGTGGATCTTGTTTTTTTATTATATTCGGTGGAAATACTTCGACACCATTTCATCGTACAAGAAGGCAAAGTTACCTATTATTACTGTATTACCTACCTATACATTCCGCCAATTTCAACCATCGTTTTTTTTTTATGTTGGCACAACAAAGTGGCTCCACTCCACCTGATCGTTAGTGAAAAGTAGAGCCCAAATCGCGGCGGCAACGAACAGGAGACAATCAGTAACCTGTTAGTTGCCACCGCCTTGCTGGCCCGCTAGATACCGATAGCCCGTACAAATTATAAACCATGACAGTCTGGTAATGAGGGTTTTCTCGAAAACGTAAGCCACTAGTTGGCGCCACTTAGCCGTAAGGTCCCGCTACGAAACACAATTATCTAGCCCCAATGAAAAAGTAACTAGCAGGTATTTTTATTTTTTATATTATGTTATTAACTCATACAAAACATTTAAACACCAAACTATAGGAGTTCTGAGAATTCAGACAAGTTTCTGGACCTGACACCTCAGTGCTGCCGCCCTGGTGAATGTCATTTCAGAAAAACCTCATTACAACTGGTTAAATAGGTAGCTATCAACTAAGCGCCGCCCAGCTTGGCATAAGTGAACTGTGATTTTGGGGCATTTTGGAGTTAGCGTAGACGTCCATGTTATGTATATTGTACATGGTCGCTTGTAGATATGTATTTTTTAAGGCTGTAAGTATTCTATGTCCGCACCGCATGATATAGGTTTTGTTAGGCCCTGGTTTTTCTGGCCGGCGACCGGCGACCGACGCGTGTCCGCCGCCGACGACGTTCCAATGTTTTGTTCGCGAATGTTTGAGGGTGGTTTCTCTGAAACGTCGCCGGCAGCGGGTAACCGATGACGTGTCAGAGAAACCACCCAAAAACCAGGTCCTAACAAAACCTATATCATGCGGTGCGGACGTGCTCGACTGGTGGTCAGAAACCCTAGGCTTACGCTTGCTGGCGCTGACGCCCGCCGCGTGCATTGCTCCCGGGTTCCGCTCAATAAAAAAAAAATCCGTCGCTCGCGCCCGCACCAGTTAGCGCTGTTCATACAATTTCTGGTTAGACTATCATCCGTTCCGGGTTATCTGCGTCAGCTAGTGGAGGCCATTAAAGTTTTGCACCCTTATGCTGCGGCCACGAAATTGGTCTAAGGCGACCGGCGGCGAGCGAATCCATTAGTTGGAACGAAACGCCGATATGGAAACTCCCTCTCGCACGTATGGTTTTCCGCTAAGCCGGTCGCCTTAGACCAATGTTGTGGCCGGGCCTTTAGTTTCGATCACTTGTCTCGAATAGAAAAAAACTGGTACGCTATTAAATCCTATAATCATAATTTATGCATTTGTCACATGCGCCTGCATGAATAAAAACTACAAAATAAGAATTCAACATTCAATTTTATTAGATGCAAGTATTTGTAAACAATTACAATTTGAAACAGAAGTAACTCTGGAACAAATTCGAAGTTATGATTTTATGTGATCAATTCAGACTTAGGTACATATATATGTATGTTAAGCTGTGGGGGTAATGGGGGGTAAGAAACAATAAAAACGAAGAAGTAATAACGTTTTTTTCACAAACTGAGTATCTTTATCGCGTAGGATTTTACACATCGGTCTACCACAAATTTCGGTGAGAGTTCGTTCGTTCGTTCGTTCGTTCGTTAGAGGCAAATAGTGGTGTTAGGTTTATTCTGCTAGTTGATGGCTAAACCGGAGCACAAACGCAGTCAACATTGATAATGCTGGTAAAATTACCTATTTCATGTTTTTCACGATCATATACAAATAGTTTCATCGCTCGAGTTTTTTCGATGCACCGAGTTCGTGTTATATGATCAAGTCCCTTTACTAAATCTTCGAAGCACTGAACATCTCTGCGAACAAAAATAAAGATTATTAGGACGGCGGCCATATTTTTTACCATAATCTGCGATGCAGCAAATCATCCTCTAACCTTCATTATTTGTATGAACCAACTAAGTAAAGCCCACGGCCAAAAAACAATTGAAAATTTTAAAATGTGAATTTGATTTAGGATGATTACGAGACATGTAGGTGTACAATAAAAACACTTGCAAAGTGCGAATCAGATTCGCGCACGAAGAATTCTGAAACCTATCTTTGATTCGATGGATCAAACCAAAAATCGTTGAAACGGTTAATTAATATGCATCATATGGTTATTTTAGAAACCTTATTTAAAATTTAAATAAAAAATAAAAATAAGTAGTAGTAAATATTAGAGGGGGACACATACAATTTTTCCAATTTTGAGAGCTGATATCTCGAAAACGGTTCACTTAAAGAAAAATGTATTTTAGAAATTACAAATCATCGGGAATAGTGCAATATCGCGGAACTACCAACACAGACAGAGTTTAAATATCAAACAATTGACACTCAAATTGAGACTAATTGAATTTGTTCGTTACGCGATATTGCGTTATCCCCGACGATATAAGGCTTTAAGTAAAAAACTTACTCAGTATTACTATAGCTGGATTTCTTGCACATGACCTGGCGTATATTCTGGCTCAAGTATTGAGATTGCACTATTATCCGGGGTAAATTTCTTTCATCCATGATCTGAAATGGTTTTTGTTCCTGAAAATTGTCGAAAGAATTTTAGTGAAAGTTCTTTTAACATATAAGTCATATTAGTCATATAACACACGTCATAAACTGTCATAAGTCAAATGAAATCAACCGATTCTTTCTTCCAGCAGGCATAGTAACAAGCACTTTTGAATCGTCACACACAATAGGAAGCTCATAAAAAACCGATTCTAACCCTAAACCACCGACCCGAGGAGAACCGGTAAGAAACATGGCGGAACTTATTTTTTCAAAACATTAAGGAAATTATTACATTATAATGGTTTTTATACAATTGTATTCATTCTAAACTTGTATAAAAACCATAAGAGACCATAAAGACCATGGAGACCTATTTCCCTCTATTTCTCAGAATAAATAAAGAAAACAAGATTCAAACATGTAAAAGCTCTCCAAGTTTCAACTTGTAAAGCGTCATGATCTTAATATTAAATAATAATCAAATTGAAAATTAATAATTAAATGTCATTACAAAGCAACTCTTATTACATACACCTACATATTATAACTGACAACGGCCAATACCTAAATAAAAGTTTTAAATTGGTTTAAGTTTTACTCTCTTCCAACCCACATATTTACCAACAAATGAAAAAATATTCAATGATAGTGGAATAGGAAATTGAAAAATCGATCAAGAGCATCTCGGGCCATGCTCAATATAGGGTGTCGTAGTTGTTCACAAACGGCTAAACCGATTACGTTCTAAATAGTTTTATTTTAAAATATTCTATAAACATATAGTGTAATTCTATTAAAGATTTTTTTCTATTTTTTGGACCCACGGATTAATAGTTAGAGGGCCCCCCTTTAACTTTAAATCCAAACTTTTAAGACAATTTTTTTAATTTGACTTTTAAAAAAAAACTTTCTTACTTCTTGCTCTATTTCGCAGTTCCCGTGCTTGCTTCCTCTTGCCAAAATCGGATTCATGCTAATAGCAAGCTCCCTTTTCATTCGTTTGTGATATTCCTAGAAAAATAAAATAATATCTAAGTTAAAAATATGAAATGCGAATCTTTATATTAAAAAAATAATAATTTTGTAACGTTTTAGTTGTTTGTAGTGTTTGTACGTTTGCATTGCATATCGCATGACAAAGACACGCTTACAACTCACATGACAGATGACAGATTCAGTTAATGCTCCAAATTTCAGTTTATAATCTGTCTTCCATAAAAACATTTACAAAAAAAAAAGATTTCGACGAATTGTAAACCTCCTCCTTTTTGAAGTCGGTTAAAAATTGGGTCATGTAAGACTGCTTACATTGTATGTTAGATAATAAAATGTAGGTACTGCCAATGTACCGTAAACACGTTTACATATTCAGTGACATTAGAAACTTTACGATCAAGTACTTTTCGATTGAGTTGTATATCTTACAAGCATGTTATTGTCATTTAATGTATTTAAATGTAGGTAAAGGTATTTTTGTAACACTCAACTCTAAAGGTATTTTTGACTTCGACTGTACCACACGTATATTTTACAACATTTGAAGCGGTTTTGAATACATAGATTAATTCAGGAGAAAAATTTTAGTAAACGAAGCCGGAGCGGGTCCCTAGTATCAGGTCATTACCTATGAAGTTGGCGTTTTGTATCGAGAATTCTTTGAGGTCTATTTTCCATACAATTTTGTGTATATTTTTTTGATGTTAAAATCAAAGTAAACCAAATTTTGGCAATAATATTAGACACTTCTAAGGCGTGTTTTGTATATATCTATTTCCTAAATTAAGGTACTGTCATATATTTAAACCTATTCCAAACATATAAACCGTCAGCACATGGCAAAAGTTGTTTACAAGCTTAATTTTGAATATTACTTTAGGAAAAAAAACAATTATTATTGTGAAAATACCATTATTACACAGCGCACTGTTGAAACAAAAAATATCTATATCTAGTTACTAAACTATAGTCTATAACCAAAAACGCCAATTTCATAGGTCATACCTATATGAAAATTTATCTTCGAGCAGGATCTTCTGTTACAAGTATGAAACACTAACTTGAAGGTCCTAACATTTGTAACATTGTACCCTTATTGTTAACAAAATAAACGATTTTTTGATCTTGATAAATAACTATTTTGAAGCCCCCCACACTGGCTTACCGGGTTATTGAGTAAGAAGTCGTCGATCTCCTTCTGCGGGTAGTCAGCTGGTCTTATGTCACAGAAAGTCTTTCCCTCACATCCTTTTGGAATTACGGGGCTTTCTGAAAACATGATTTTCATTATCAATCAATAATCAATGTAATTAAATTACCTTAAAATAAAATAATAGAATTATCGATGGGTATATTTTTAAATCAGTGGCCAGGGTGCTTATCAAAGCAGCTAACTGTCTTTGTCGCACTAATAGGAAAGAGTGACAGAGAGGGAAAACTACTATACGCTACTAAACGTTAGCGATTGGCAACTTAGCTAAGCATTACAATTTACTCCTTAAACACAATGTTAAGGAATATCAACGAATTATTATACTGTACATTTAATATCCAGACAATAAGAATACGAAAAATACTCTACATAAAATGCCAACAAATTATACTCGTATAAAATTAAAAATAGCGATTTACCAAGCAACGCCTCGAATTTAACAAAAATAAAATTTCGAGGACTGTTTTTGAAAATTGTAGCGCAAAAAAAACGATATTCCATACCTGTGGACACTTCTTCCCCTAGAGCAGCAAGCGTTGACACCTGTAATTTTAATTCTATGGTTAAATGTGTACCTACTTAAAATATTATACCTGCCACAGATCTAAAATCTACATAAACCTAACAATTAATGAAAAACATTACAAAAAGAAGTTTAAATTTAATTAAATTTATTAAAAAAAACGGGCTCTAGCTCAGAGCCTTGCGGGAGGGTGCCAAGAAGGCTGGCAGCATTGCCGCGTTGGACTGCAATACCAATACGTTGCGCAAGGTAACAGCCAGCCCTCTTGTCACACGTCGCCTCCACCAGGCGCTTTGAGAGCTCTTTATAAATGCTGTGAGCACCACGTCCCCACGGCCCGAGGGTTTCCACCCCAAACGGCCCAAACATACAGCCAGAGTCGATAACTGTATATTTGCGCCGCTTGAGGTGTTCCGCCCCATCAGCGGCGACACCATCTGCCACATAAGCTTTTTTTGAGCATTCCAAGAATATACTCGTGTATCAAAACTTTGATTAGGTTATTTGGTTAGATTATCAGTATCACCATGTTACATAGTCTTCGTATGACAACCCAACTGTACAGTTTTTTATTTATTTTTATTTGACGAAGGTAGACAATTGAGCTCTCAGCCCACATGATGGAACACGGGAACTGAGGCCCATTGACCAAAAAATCGCCTAGAGGATTTAGATGAATTGCCTCTATATACAGATACACCGGCTGTCTGACCCTCAAACCGGAACACAGTACTAACTATTATATTTTTTAACTATTATAGTGGGATAGTATAAAAAAAGTTAACAAAAATATTTTTAAACCAATATCGTGAAAAATATTTAAATTATTGAAAGTGATACAATAAAAAACCAGCCACTAGCATGTGGGGCCATGCTCCTAGTTGGTCAAAACGGCTGCGACGATTATATTCAAAGTATTCTTCTTTTCAAGTATTACCTCACCTCAAGCCATTCACGAATTTTGTCCTATTTTTCAGACCCACGGAACAAAATTTAGAGAGAGGGGCATTTTTTTATTCTGGAGCGGTTATATCTCCGGCAATCTACACACCCAAAAATTATAAGTTAAGGATTCCGAGATAGGCAATAATATTGGATACAGATTTTCTAATAATAGGTATACGTATTTTTATTGGCTAAAGTATTCACATAATGTAAATTTTGTTAAAGTTTTGCTCCCATAGTTTCGATCATTGATATTAAAATGTAGTTATATTACATATTTACCATGAGAAACACAAGTGCGAACACCATTTTGATTCTTCACGGCTATGTCACACTCGGCTACTCCTGAAGGAGACACGTCCTCGTATGGGCAGCAGGTGGTATGTGGGTCTTTTATATCGGGAACTTACGTCAATTGGTCCTGCGAGCGTTCCTATCGCATTGCCTTATCGGGCATGTGTGCCCCACACCTAATACAACTCATACCTATACGGGGTAAAATAATTAAAATTAATAAATATAATATTACACGCATTTACTTTCTATCTGGCTCGCTCGCGCCAATACGCGGGGAAAATGAGCGGGATGAATAGAAAGTAATCGCGCGTTAATAACGTAGCAGCAGCTAATGGTAAGGCTACTGACATAATTATATTTTTCATCCGCTACTTTTTGAAAATAATATCAACTAAAAAATTATTCGAAAAAAATATAATAAACTTGTATAGTTCGAGAAATATAAATTGAACGTTTATTGTTACTATAATGTAGGTAGAAAGTTACCAATTTATATTTCACGAACTATACCTGTAAAATATATTTAATGAAAGCTAGACGAATTAAAAATGTAAAAACGACCATTTTCATTTAAAAACTTTTAGTTTAAGCAACAGTCTTGTTCAGTGTCGTTTTTCCAGTAAAAATTGTATGTTTCACAAATATATTTTGTATTGTTTTATGAGGCAGGTCTTTCATATTAGCCGACACTCCATAGAAAAACAATTTTTTTTAGAGAAAAAAAATCTTCCGCCTTTTTTCTAAACCGCACACACCTACTGAACATGAAACGCATTACAAGCATTATAAAATTTCACCTTGTATAACTGCGGTGATAAAATATACGTTCAGGAATGGTGTGCTCACATGCCCTCTCGCGTCTTCTCTAAGGTTTCATCAGCCGGGTCAAAATTATTTTCGTTATCTTGTTTCATCCCACTCTGTCACGCTTTTAGTTGTTGTTTCGACTCAATATTTAAAAAAATCGGTGCACTTGTATTCCTTTTTATCGCCAGATTTTAATCCATACATCAGAAATTGAAAACAAAACATCATTTCATACAAAAATCACCACTGCATCACGTTTTTTAGGGACACAAAATAAGACAACGAAAATAATTTTGACCCAGCCCCTGAGAGCTCACCAAAGACAGCAACAGACTTGAAGCGCTATGGCCGAAATCGGCCGGACAACATCATCATCATATACCATTTTATGCCAGCCTATATCAGTCCACTGCTGGACAACGGCCTCTCCTTACCCTATGTATGTGGACGCATTAGGAGGTATATGTCCACAATCGCTACGCTGGGCAAGGGGGTTGGCGATCGCCGTAGTGTGTCCACTATGATTCATGATGCTGCTACCGATCATCAATCTTTGATAAATAAATGGACAGTGATATTTCAATCCCTTAGACGACTCTTACGCCACCTACAGGAAGAGTTGAGTGAGAGTTGGTGCTTATTTGTCATCACCACACGGCTTATATTATTTTATTTTATGGTAATCGAATGTAAAAGGAAAATTGATAGTGCATCTCTTTCACACTTCCTTGCTTTACATAAGCAAAAGCGACGTGCATACATTACCTACATTTTTATATCGTTCTAATTGTCCTTAAGTTATTTCCGATTAGTTTACAGAAGGAAATATGACGGAAATGGCAATAATTAACAAGTTACTGTTCTAATTTAATTAGAGCATTTTAATGCATTTAATAAACGGTAACTAACAATATACAATACAATAGACTGTATAAGAACTTGATTATCCGAACAAATTGGGACTGAGGCTAGTTTTCATAATCAAAAGTTCAAATGGTCGGAATTTAATAGTGAGGAAAGAAAAGTTTTAATGTTTTTTAGGCTTAGCACATGATTGGTGCGACAGTATGTCGCTGTGACATAGACTATCCATTCCTCTTTTTTTATTTTTTAGTACAGTTTGTCTAGGATTTTACTCACTTGAGGCACAGACAGGGAAAATCATACCGCCTCTTTCTTACCTTAATGTTATTGATTCAAAAAAAGAGATACATATAGCGATTTGTTACTACTCTTAGTCTCTTACTGCCGAAATTGGTTGACAGGCTATAAAAGGTGGGAAGTCTATCTCGCAGCGACATACCATAGCATTGAATTATTAGTTATTTTATTACCTATATTGTACCGATCTATCATTTATACGCCTCAACATTAACAACTGGTCATAATTTATAGATAAGACAAAATTAATTATGAATGCATTTTATTTTAAAAGGAAGCCATTATTATTATGAAACTACGAGTATTGCCCCATATTACTTCACTAATTTTATAAGTACGTCAGCGATAAATGCGATGATATTACCTATTATTTTCGTACGTTAAACTTAATTTGAAGCGGTGGTGGCTCAGTGGTTTAGACGTTTGACTTTCAATCTGGAGGTCGTGGGTTTAAATCCTGGCTCGTACCAATAAGTTTTTCCGAAACTTATGTACGGAATATCAGACGATATTTACCATTAGCTTTCGGTGAAGGAAAACATCGTGAGGAAACCTGCATACACCCGCGAAGAAATTCAAAGGTGTAGGTATGTGAAGTTCCCAACCCGCTTAGGGCCAGCGTGGGGACTATAGCCCAATCCCTCTCATATATGAGAGGAGGCCTGTGCCCAGCAGTGGGACATTATATAGGCTGAAATATTTATTATTATTTTTTTAAAACTTAATTTATATAGGATGGTTATACATACGGGTGTACAGTATGCTAACGAACAACTTTTCATGCATGTGTTCATAAAACGAACAACTTTCTCTATGAGTCTCATATAGAAATCTCGAAAAAAAAGCCGTTTTCCATGAAAAGTGGGCCCGCTTTGTATGGAAAGGCATTACTTTTTTCAAAATTTCGTTATGAGACTCATAGAGAAAGTTGTTCGTTTTTATGAACACATGCATGTTACCCTAAAGTATCGGCAACTAATTTGATAACACCTTATATAGTTATGTAATGATTTTGTATGACTGTAAGGATAACCTTGAAAGATTCCAGCATTATCCCCATAGGAAAACCTTGTGATAAAAGCGATTTGCTGCGTACCCTTTATATTCTATTACATTATTAAATTTTTAAGAGTCATTGTCTAAATAGGTACCTACGTACACTAGTTGGTTACATATGAGTTGTATAATAATAGCACGTAGAACAAAGTATTTTCTATCCATTAATCGGATTACGGCGGCAAAAAAGGGGACTATAATATTATTTTTCTACTCGTCGACTGTATCTAATATTTGAATTAATATTACGTCATAACATCATCAGCCTAGGATAGTCCACTGCTGGAGGCCTCTCCTATCAACTATACGTATAAGGTATGGATAAAAATGTAAGGAGGTAAATGCCCATAATCGCCACGCTGGGCAAGCGGATTGAAGATCGCTGTAATGTGTCCACTATGATGACGCTGCTGCCCATCATCAATATTTTATCAAATAATGGTTAGTGACACTTCAACCCCTTAGTCGACACCCGCAGGAGGAGTTGGGCTGGTGAGAAATGTATTCTTAATACGATTACGTACTTATACAAAAATATTATCATATATATTTTCATAGAGTTCGCTACGCAACTATATAATAATGAATTAGACCAATCACGTGCCTTCATAACAGACATCAACGAGCGACCGCTTCGGTATCTGCACTTCGTTTCGGAGGATTTATTTAATTAGATTTAGATAGCATTTCAATCTCGTAGCTTACTTAAGCCACAGTAAACACGGTACTCGACTGTAAAGCTCTCCATTGATTGTGTAAAATACTATTTTAGATAGCAACTGTACCGTCTACTTAGTACAAGCACAGAATACATAAAGGTACAAGTCATAAAACACGCAACTTCAAAATAATATTCAGCGACCACAGCACTGCGGCCAATTGGCACAATTTGCTCATAGAAAATTTAAGGCGCTTCTTACTTTTCCTGCTATCCGTGATATTGCTCAAGTAAATCGGACAGGAGTTATAAAACTTACTTTTAATAATTACGTTGCTAGCGGTCATTTTGAATTAGATAAGTTTAAAATCATTTTAGTTAAATCTACAGCTACGAGTAATTAAATTGCTTTCTAACGGTTTATATAAGACTTGACTTTTCCTCCATGTAGTGATTATAATAGAATGCATTAAATAATTGGTATTTTTTTATACAAATTTACCTAGTCCTACGATAACCGAAATTAAACCTTGTGTTGAATCTAACCGATGACATAAAAAGGAAAAAAATGTTTACATACGTTTTTTTATAAATCATAGGTAGATTAATATAAGTAGGTATCTATTATAGTATATTTAAAAATACAAATTAGGTAATGGAAAATAACTATGACTGAAAAGCAAATATTTTTCTAATAAATAAGGTGCAATGGGGTTATTACGAATATCAGAAATGCTCAGTTAATTTTGTAAGAAGAATCTTGATAATTATGATGAAAATAATACTGATTTTTATGTGACTTTCGAAATTAGACGACTTCCGAAATTATCCCCCAGACATATGCCCCTACCGAGACTCTAACCCGGGATCTCCAGTTTAGCAGGCAGACAACACCAATCCTGCTACTGAAGCCGCCAAACCTGTAAACCTGGGTGCTTAGACAAGTTGTCAATCGCTAACGTTTAATAGTCAATCGTAAACGAAAAGCAGCTAACTGTCTTGGTCGCACTAATATGAAAGAGTGACAGCGATTGGCGACTTGGCTAATAAGTTAAATGCGCGGCCGATGGTAACGTAAACGGAAAAATTGTATTATATTTTAATTACTGGAATTGTGCTATCAGAACTACCTATAACCACTCTACTCATATTATTTGTGAGTTATCCTGTTGACGTCCTGAGTTCAATGCGTTAACAACCATATAAGTACAATATTATATAATTGTCCATAATTATAAATAGTATGAGGTCTAACTGTTGATGCGCTTGATATTTTGTATATCTGCCATATTTTTAGAGTAACTTTAGGCTAGTTAGACAACATTATAACATTTATAACCTACACTGAAAGTTAAACAGATTTTATCTTTTATGTTTCTTTATAATTTCACTTGCTTATCAAACAGTCTACAGTGTAATTGATTGCTCTTATTGTATAATTTTGCCGTGTTTTGACGGCAGTGAGAATACATTTGTCACGACTCCAATTCCTCCTGCGGGTGTCGTAAGAGTCGACTAAGGGATTGAAGTGTCACTGATCATTATCTGATAAAAGATTGATGGGCTGCAGCGTCATCATAATGGAATGGACACATCACTGCGATCGCCAATCTGCTTGCCCAGCGTGGCGATTAAGGGCATTTACCTCCTAATGCATCTATACGCATTGTTAATAGGAGAGGCCTACGTCCAGCAGTGGACTATCATAGGCTCGATACATTTATTTTTCTCAGGATTATTTGGAACATTCCGTCGCGTTTGCCTAGCGTGGCGATTATGGGTATTGCCTCTATGCGTCTACACACATATTTACATAATATTAGGTCATTATCACCATTATTGCATGGAGAATTTTGTGAAAAATCTATTTTCCACACAATGAATTTATGTGTAGGTATTTTTTTTTTCCTATCAAAATCAAAAAGAACCAAATTTTGCCAGTAATTTTAGACAATTCTAAGACGTGTCTCGTATTCTATTTCATAAAACAAGGTACTTTAAAACATTTATACCTATTTCAAACATTGAACCGGCAGCATATGGCAAGAGCTATTTTCAAAGCTTATTTTAGAATATCACTTAGGTAAAAAATACAATTATTAGTGTGAAAAAACCTTTGTTACATCATCATCATCTCTTCCTGACCGATTTCGGCCACGGCGACCAGTTGAACTGACTACTAAGAGCGTCGCTCGTGTGCTCTCATGTGGCTGACGTGGCCTATTTTTGCAACAAATGTGCGACTACATTTGCTGCAAGTCAGCACCCCATAGTGAACTGCTAAAAACAAAAAATATATCTTTATTATACATACAGGGTGGTCCAAACCTTGACGTCAAAATTTTTTTTTTTAGGTTCCCTACCATGACGTAGGCTATCAGAATAAATATACCCCATGTATGTTAGCCGATTTTTTGTAGTTTTCGAATTTTTAAATTTTTTTTTTTTGATAAATTCTGAAATGAAGAAATTTATTGATAAAGAAACTATTGAGTTTCTTTAATAATTTCTTTTTGTAAAAGTATAACAACAAATAAAGCATTTACTGACAAAAAAATTACCGACTACTCCGAAAAATCCTCATCATTAAGTATCACTTTTTTTGCGTTTACGAAGGCTCAAGGTCTAAGGCGGTCTTTAGAATACGAAAATTCCTTGGGGTATGCTTTAGTTTTTTATTTACGTACATTAATGCTATTATGATGCGTTTTTAGCGTTAAATTTTGAATTAGGTATTTTTTTTCCTACTTGTATCAAAGTGAGGACGCTATTTTTTTTTGTCAGTAAATGCTTTATTTGTAGTTATACTTTTACAAAAAGAAACTTGTTAAAAAACCCAATAGTTTTTTTTAATTAATATATTATTATATTTTAGCTTTAATGTTTTTTAGTTAAGTTTAGATTAGTATTATATTATTTTGTGATGTTGTTTATTATTTGTATCTTTTGTGTTTTATGTGTAATAAATAAAATTAATAAATTTCTACATTCCAGTATTTCTCAAAAAAAAGAAATTCAAAAATGCATAACTCGAAAACTACAAAAAATCGGCTAACATACATGGGGTATATTCTGAGAGCTCATGACGTGAGGAATCTAAAAAAAATTATTGACGTCAAGGTTTGGACCATCCTGTATATTAAGGACCAACTAAACTTTATGACCAAAAACACCAGTTTCATAGGTACCTACATACCTAATAGAACAATAGGCACTGCAATTTATTTTATTTATGTATCATATGGCATTACATGTATGTCACTGCAAGATATATATGTACAATTACATTACATTAAAATTTAAAGCTAGAGTTCTTAAAGTAATAAACGGCTTTCTTGGTCAGGGTTTTGAGGAACTGAAATAGGTTCATGATGTGTATTTGGCATTACGTTAATTATTTGTATGCACCGGATTTTGATTAAATATGCGTAATAAAAACACGTCAAAGCCAAAGCTCCCCGTATCAGCTATGACGCAGACGTTATATTACACTTAATATGTAATCATTCAGGGAAAATCGTGAAGAACCGGTATTATATATTCCGTTGGCTTCATAAATCAAATTAGTTAGGTAAGACAACCTAAGAAGACTGAGTGGATGCTAGTGACAGAAGTTCAGCAGTAGTCTTATTATATAAAAATGATTTCTAATAACGTTTACTTTAATGTGGTAAGTTTTTGATCTATGTTTGAAAGGACCTAATTATATTTTTTTAATATTAGTTCAAAAAAGGGATTAAATTGCATTACCTACAGGTAGAATTTGTAACATAACACAATATAATGAAACATTTACCGTCGTCGTTTTAAGTTATACGTACCTAATTATGGTTGAGCTGTTGAATAATTCACTAAAAGACTTGAAATTCCTGCTTCTAATTGCTTGGTAGGTACTAGATTGTCATAAAAATATGTACCTATGTACTCGACTATGAGCTAGTACTTGAATATGAGCAATATCTACATAAATCCCATACAAGTATTATGCTGAAGTGCTGAATCTTATTCTCAATAACTCGAATAGCCTGCAAAAAAACATTAAATATGACTTTCATCGTACATGTCAGCCATTATCAAATTGCTTTCACCTACATTTAGTTTAGTTTAAACAGTCATGTTTCAAAAGAACACAAATCATTATCCACTAGACTGTAGAGGAATATCCAAAACACGATTTAGTGATATTCTGATAGCCCATGACGTGAGTAATCAAAAAAAATTTTTTTGACGTCAAGGTTTGGACCACCCTGTATACTAAAAAAGAATTTATCGTTATAATTCGTTATATTCTAAATATGAATAGTATTGCTTACTTTTGAATTTTGCAGACGCTGTTGCTGATAGGACTAGCTGTAAGCCACGCATATCCAAGTAAGTTTTCAATTTGGTGAATGTCATCTTTATTATCCTATTTCACAAAACATTGCTCATTGGATACTTTCTTAAATAGTAATTAGTCCCATATGAATTTGGGGCTTTTTTATCAAATGGGGCATTTTCTATCTCTTCCCTCTTCAAACAATTAACTTGATTTTTAGGTGTATTTTTTCTTTGCAATTAAGAATTACAAAATATTGATCTATGTATCACATAATAATTAGGGGTAAAGCCTTAGATGAAGTTGGAACTTTCCGTTACCTCGGCAGTCTGTTGCGGAGTGACAATCGTCTCGAGTCCGAGATCTCTGCAAGAATTGCGAAGGCTGCAGCAGCATTTGGCGGACTTAACCTCCGGGTTTGGAAATCACACGACCTCACACTACACACTAAACTCGCCGTCTATAAAGCAATAGTTCTACCCATATTGCTTTACGCGTCGGAGACTTGGTGTCTATACAAAGGAGACATCAAGCGTCTTGACACCTTCCACCTTAAGTGTCTCCGGGCAATTCTTCGGCTGAAGTGGCAGGATCGTGTTCCAAACTCGGAGGTTCTCCGCCGAACTGATATGACAGGCATGGAATGCATGCTCATGAAAGGCCAACTGCGTTGGTGTGGACACCTTGTTCGTATGCCGCCTTCCAGATTGCCCAAAGTTGTGTTTTACTCCGAACTGGCTTCGGGTAAACGCAAGGCCGGCGGACAATATCTGCGGTACAAGGATGTCCTTAAACGTCACCTTTCTGCAACCGGTATATCAAGTGAGATCTGGGAGGACCTTGCTACTAGGAGATCGGACTGGCGAACTGCTATCAACACGGGTCTCCGGGACTACGAGAGTGCCCGTCTTGGAGATCTGGATGCCAAACGCCAGCTTCGGAAATCTCGGCCCAAGCCCTCCTACGTCTATACTTATAACTCGGACGGTGTGCTATATTGTTCATCTTGCTGCCGGACTTTCAAGACAAAACTTGGTTTTGCGAGTCACCTTCGAGCCCATGCACGCAAAGAAACCGATCCGAAATAGATTTCTTTTTTTTTTTTTTTCTTTTTAATTGTCCGGGTGTCGCCGTCGACGGATACGTCTGGGAGGACATCATCAATAATATAGATAGATATACACAGAACAATCACTTTGATGTCTATCACCTGCACTTGATTTAAGATAACTATTTTCAACAGCTAAGGAATCCTGGCCCGAGCAATGCAAAGGGAGGACGTACTGCAACTTCAAACCTGACTACTATCCGGAAGAGACCTTTGCAAAGCTTTTGGATGGAGTGGTAAGCTTTTTTTACATGCATCCTTTAGCCGCCTAAAATAAAACACAAGAAGCAAAATGACCAGTGAAGTCAAGTACAGTCACCGGCCATCATCATCATCATCAGCCAATTGACGTCCACTGCTGGACATAGGCCTCCCCCAGAGAGTTCCACAATGATCGGTCGTGAGCTGTCCGCATCCATTGGACACCCGCAACTTTTACCAGGTCGTCGCTCCATCTTGTGAGGGGCCTTCCCACGCTGCGCCGTCCACTCACCGGCAATAGTATGCAATATGAAGGCCGCAAAAACGTCACACATTTTTTCACACAAACCAAGAACAAGATATTCCCGTTGGCACCAAATCGGGGTGTGATAATGGGATCTTCGAGAAATCGGTAAAAGTAGTTTTTTTAGTTGGTGATTTTTAGGGTTCCGTATCCAAAATCGCAAAAACGGAACCCTTATAGATTCGTCATGTCCGTCTGTCCGTCTGTCACAGCCCATTTACTCGGAAACTATAAATGCTACAGTAACGGAATTTGGTAAGGTTATGTGTTGTATGAACCGCTACAGGATTATGATACTAAATTATAAAAAAAAATCATTGGGGTGGGGGCCCTCCATACATGTAACTCAGGGATAGAATTTTTTTTTTGTTGTATATAAGCGTGTGGGGTATTAATAGAAAGGTCTTTGAAAATGATATGAAGGTTTACGAATCTCATTCTTATTTAAGCAAATCGTTTTCGAGATATCAGCTCTCAAAATCTGAAAAATGTGTCCCCCCCCCTCTATTTTTTAATCTACGCGATATAAAATTCTAAAAAATATATGTTATGCACATTAATAAACCCTATCAACGATTTTTGGTTTGATTAAATTATCTCCCATAATTTTTGAGGTAGGTTGATTTAACTGTATTTTTTAAATAATAAATTGACAATGGTACGGAACCCTTCGCGCGCGCGTCCGACTCGCACTTGGCCGGTTTTTTTTGTTTCATAGGATCATAATTGTGGAAGTCAGTTCAGGAATTAAGTGGAAAATCTGTAGTGTTAATACAAACATTTCTCAACTTTTCAGAAACTGCATTTCAACCAAGGCGGAGGTGGACTCGCTAATCGTAGCGGTGATGGAGATGATGTAGCCAGCTGCAACTCTGTTAACATTGTAAGTCATTGTTCACTACAAAATATAACACATCATGCATCTATCCTGCCATAATATATCAGTCCACTGCTGGACGTAGGCCTCTCCTATTAACTTCGCTTATGGACGCATTAGGATCTAAATGTCCATAATCGTCACGCTGGGCAAGCAGATTGAAGATCGCAGTACCTAGTTTGTCCACTATGATGACGCTGCTGCCCATTATCGATTTTGTAATAAACAACTGGTCAGAGACACTTCAATCCCTTAGTCGACTCTTACGACACCCACGGGAAGAGACCTATGAAATCGAAGAATGCAGCGTGGTGGCCGCAGCTCGCAGTAAGACTACATTTGTCACCACCCCAACTCTTCTCGTGGGTGTCGTAAGAGTCGACTATCGGATTGAAGTGTCACTAACCATTATTTGATAGAAGATTGATGATTTGTAAATAATGACGGTGCCCAAATATTTTGCAGCAAAAGATGTAGGTATTGGAAGTTTCATAAGTAGACTCGATTTTCTCGTAGAATTCATTTTTAATCATTGCGTACGCTATTATTACTTCTTTTATCATTCATGGTTAGAATTTATGTTCCATTCTTTTTATTGGTATTCCTTAAAAAAAATACCTGGCTCACGAAACATTTATTTTATTTTATTTTATTTGAGATTGTATCCGATCCGATGATTGTAGCCGTGTGGTGACGGCAGTAAGAATACAAATTTTTTCACCACCCCAACTCCTCCTGCGGGTGTCGTAAGAGTCGACTAAGGGATTGAAGTGTCACTGACCATTATTTTGATAAAAATATAGAATTTATTACAGGATTATCTCAATTTACACATAATAAATCCGCCGCAGGCTTCGTCAAGGGTTTTTTGATAAAATATTGATGATGGGCAGCAGCGTCATCAAAGTGGACACATTACAGCGATCGCCAATCTGCTTGCCCAGCGTGGCGATTATGGGCATTTACCTCCTAATGCGTCTTATACGCATAGTTAATAGGAGAGGCCTACGTCCAGCAGTGGACTGTGATAGGCTGATGACGTGTATCCGATGTCTCTTGGCAGTGTTTTTGTATTTTCGAAATAGTTTGGTTTATTTGACAAATATAACTTTACTCAGTAAGTATTTTGATTTGTTTAGTATTAATTGACCGTGATTGCCAAAGGCGTTGAGTTAAATTCGCACCTGCCACAGCAGATTCAATGAATTACTTCATAACCTTTATTTTTGACATAAAACATTACCTACGTTGGTAAAAATTTACGAATATAATTATGTTATTTTTCAGTTCGATAAATTTTACCTGATCTTGGATGATGCCGACCAAATCAGATTCGTCGCACAGAACAAAGATACCTTCACCGTTGAAATTGAAATTGAAGAATGCAGGTAAACAACTGAGTCTTTTAAACACTAACTCGCTTGTTACTCAAAAAGCATTTCCCCACTCACTACGAGCATGCTACGGAGGCCGTCATCCCTCCTTTTGTCATCAAAAAAAGTAAAATCTACTTGTAAATGGCATGAACAATTTTTTTACGGTTATCTTTTTTTTTCGAAATCTAATGTTGGTATACTTGGGATAGTGGTATCATCATCATCATCATCATCAGCCTATGATAGTCCACTGCTGGACGTAGGCCTCTCCTATTAACTATGCGTATAGACGCAATAGGAGGTAAATGCCCATAATCGCCACGCTGGGCAAGCGGATTGGCGATCGCAGTAATGTGTCCACTATGATGACGCTGCTGCCCATCATCAATCTTTTATCAAATAATGGTCAGTGACACTTCAATCCCTTAGTCGACTCTTACGACACCCGCAGGAGGAGTTGGGTGGTGATAAATGTTTTCTTACTGCCGTCACCACACAGCCAAGGGATAGTGGTATGATCAATGCCAATTGGTATCTTATGGTCAGTCTTGGTCTTTAATTTATTCTGTTTATGATTATTTGATTATATTTTAATTTCAGTAAACCTGGCCCAACGCATTCCTCTGCGCTGGATGAAAATCAGTTGCAAGAGCAAAGAGTAGACTGCTACGAAACAAGAGAGCCGTTCATGTTCCCTGTGTTGTCGCTAGATGGCACTAAACTGGAGTCTGTGGCGCCTAAGGGCGGAGTTCCTATGAGCTGCTCTGCTAAAGTCATCGCGACGTAGTTTATAAACTTTGTAACTACTATCTAATGTGAAGCTACAGCAGTCAATGTAATTTTTCAAAGAAAATGCTGTAAACATGATGATTTCAAATATATTTTTTGTGTTTACAGGACACTTGAGAAGAAGTATACTTGAGTTTGGTAGTATTGTTTGGACACCTAAGTACCAAGTCCATATCGATCGTTTAGAAAGGATCCAAAACATCTTTCTTAAATCTCTTTGTTACAGAACAGGCCATTATTTTGAACGAACTTCGTCTGCTCCCAAGTATTTTTGTATCCCTTCTCTGAGTAACCGTAGACACTATTTGGATTTAATGTTCTTGTTTAAAATTCTCCATGGAGTCATAAAATGTCCAAATCTCTTAAATTTAATTTCATTTAGCTGTCCGCATTACCCCTTACGTCCTAGAAATTTATTTCATATTAGTTTTACTCGCAAGAATTACGCTAAACACAGTTTCTTCAGGCGAGTCCCTAGTTATTATAATAAGTGCCTACTTGATATTGATCCGTTTCATACTTCCTTGTTTGGTCTCAAAATTATGCTTAAACGTGTTTTATTTTAAGTAGTATTTTTAAGTAGTATTTCTAATTCAAGTCCCAATCCCAATTAACGAAAAAGTGTTATGAAGAAGCGTACTGGTGATGGGTGCGGCCAGGTGCAGAGATTTCTTATACCTAAAACCGATAGCAACTTTTTAGCAGGTATTTTTGCGCCTGACTGTACGTTTTTCCCCTTTATTATTGTATACTGATTTATAACATTCATAATAAGTATACATTTTCAAACCTATGTTCCTCACAATTTTTGCACTTCGTACCTACTCTTTCAGTTAAAATTGTATACTATTACATCTAGCGTTAGACGTCGTATTGTGTACGGCTCATGTTTTCTATCTCTTGTTATAGTGCTGTTATTTTTTATTTAGAAATGAACCTCCAGGTCTTTTTCTGCTCATGTTTTCGTACATTGTACTCTATCCTCATTTGTTTATGTGAATATTTGTGCTCTTAATAAATAATAATAAAAAAAAACAAGTAGAATCCGTTTTCATATAAAATATTGATAGATTATCACTGATTTTTTTACCTAGTTCAAAAAGTATACTGTATTGTTAGACAATTCCGTAGAAATTTATAAAAGTGGCAAGCCAAAATGTACAATAAGTCCCTTTTACTGTATATTTTTGTTGTCTTTAAACGCCCTGAAACGTTTCTCTTCAAATTGATTTAACAACAATTTTCTACTGATATCATTGAATGGTAATTTCAAGAAAATTTCATTTAATGTAATGTTAAAAAGGATTTACAGGGTATGGTAAATATATTTTAAAAAATGTTTGACGTCTGCCTCGGCATATTTGCAGGATGCTCTACGAATTACACCTGACCTGATTTTTTTGCTACTAAAGGTAATTATTCCAAAGAATAAGAAGTATTACAAAAAAATATGCGCAAAATATAGTTCAGATAAGGATACAAAAAGTCGACCAAAGTCAATGTGCAATATTTTAGACGTTGGAAGTTGGAAGTAAGGTTAAGTGTTACGTGTGTTACTGGTTACCGGAATATGATAGTATATTTCATAATTATATACGTTAAAGGATAATACCTACCAGTATTCATTACCTAAATCGTAACCGCAAGTTCGTAAAATATTATTTACTGATGAAATGTTTTGGCCTATTGTATTGTTATAATTTTATCTCTAACTGAATATTCATTTACTAGCTACTGGTGGTGATAGCAATTATAATACATTTGTCGTCTCTCCAACTCTTCCCGTGGGTGATGTTAGGAATGGAATTGAAGTTAACCATTATTTTATTAGGAATACATTTGTCACCACCCCAACTCCTCCTGCGGGTGTCGTAAGAGTCGACTAAGGGATTGAAGTGTCACTGACCATTATTTGATAAAGGATTGATGATGGGCAACAGCGTCATCATAGTGGACACATTACTGCGATCGCCAATCCGCTTGCCCAGCGTGGTGATTATGGGCATTTACCTCCTAATGCGTCTATACACATAGTTAATAGGAGAGGCCTACGTCCAGCAGTGGACTATCATAGGCTGATGATAATGATA
>JALPQI010004998.1:0-58766 GCA_025490895.1 Thaumatotibia leucotreta | reverse complement strand
TAATACGACGACATTAGGTTCATATGATATGAATTCCATAATGAATTATACAACTCTAAAAGTAGTAAACACTCACTGAGCATTAGTTGCACAAATAATTGGGGTTTGATTGGTGGAATCTGATGTTTCAGGCTCGTGAGTTTGGTCGGTCTTAATATCCCGCCAAGCTGCTATCCTCCTGAAATAGTCACATTGGTGAATTTAATTTATTATACCTCCCTATCTGTTTCTTTTTATTGAAATTAATAATAACTGACAAAGTTCGTGTCGCAATTGGCAATAGAATAAAGGTAATAATATGTATATCTACTACAGAATCATTTGAATTCGACAAAGATTAGCTGGCAAATGTAAAATGTGAGAGTGTCATAAATATAGAAGAAAAAATGTTCTAACTACTTTAAAAGCGGCTCGGGTATTCCGTTAGGTTAGTTGTACTTATTAAATAGGTGTTTTAACTATTACGCTTCAAATTTTAAATTTTCGCTACGGCGAGATACTTACTATGTGGTGCCATGGTGAAGGAGTAACCCCGCTTCTACTCGACGCTTTTTCTTTTCCCCCCAGAACAACGGTGTTTTCGGTACTCATTTTTATTCGTTCTGCCCATCGTTGTGGGCATGTTTATGATATCGATTTTATCGAAACGAACACTTTTGCCTTGACTTGTGGAACAAAATTGCAAAATGTTGACTCATAGATGACATTGACTTTGCTGTGACAAATGAACAAAATATTTTATGACCACTTACCAAAAAGTATTTTACGCGTCCATTTAAATTAAAGTCGTCAGCCTCGGTAGCCGAGTTAGTTGTGACCCTATCTATGAAGCTGGAGGTTCCGGGTTCGAATCCCAGTGAAAGCATTATTTTGTGTATTTTTTTATCACAAATATTTGTTCCTTGATCGTGGCTATCTATGTGTTTAAGTATCTGTATGTAGTTACATGATATGTATCATCGCTTATTTCTTATTACCCACAACACAAGCCTTAATTTAAGCTTAAGATGTCCCGATATATTTATTTGTTTATTATTATTATTAATTTATAGCCACTTATTTTATTTATTACCTCTCAGATATTAATTAGTACCTATCATATTAATGTGCTCCTTTCTTCCAAACTGTTGTACAAGTTACGCTAAATGAGAATTAAAGTGAGCATCATAGTTAGATACAAAAGTAGCTACCTAACTACCTACTGGCTGTAATTCATAAAAAATACTGACCGATATATTGTATTTTGAGATCCGACCTGGCGAATCGAGGGATAAAATTTTACCGGATATTTTATTTGATAAAATAAAAACAATAACAACATACCTATTTTATGAATTACGCTTACTTTTAATAATCCATCTATTGACCGAATATATTACTAATTAGTGAGGTCATTTAACTAGCAGTTTTAAAGTGACATCTGTGATGGATATGGTTAAGCTTACCTTGTCATCTGCCTCCATGTCAGTTTTCATGGATAGTATTATTCACGCACATATACAAAGGCAAAGAGCGAAATTGTATCAATTTTCAAATTGATAATTCAGAAATACTATACCACTTTTTGGACTTTTTTTTACATACGCGCCATCTACGGGATACGTACAACTTACTATCAAGGTTCAAAATTACAAAAAGTCTACTAATTAACAGAGTTAATGTCGACAAATTTGTATGAAAATCTCACAGGGACATCCACCTTAATTACATTTATGACAGATCCAAAAGCTTTGTTTGGGCATTTGTTTTTGTTCAACAACCTATCCCAATCATACAAATCAAGGCTTACAGTAAAGTTGCGCTTATTATTTTTACTGAATACTCGCTTTAATACATGCTTTATTAAACTTTTGCTGTTTTTTACCATTATTGTTGTATTTATACAAAGATGATCCGAAACATTTAAATCTAAAATTGATACATTAATATTTTCAAACGGGATATTGGTGTACACATGATCTATACAGGTTTTTGACGACTCCGTAATTCTAGTAGGGGTTCCAACAAGTGTTTTAAATCCAGTTTGTTTTAAAACGTTTAGCAAGTACGTAGTATTAGTAGATTTTGACATTAAGTCAATGTTTATATCACCAATCAATATCACACTATAGTTTTTAATAGCAGGCTGATTTAATAGTTCATCTAATTTTACAAAATACAATGAAATGTCACCTGCGGGGGGTCTATAAACACACACAATTATGATGTCGAGTCCTATGCATTCTATTGCGCAACATTCGAAATGCATCTCCACTGATAGGGCGCTTATTTCGGTACGTTCCATGGTAACTATGCTGGGCCTGACGAATATGCAGGCTCCTCCTCCGTGGCGAGTCGGCCTAGAGTAGTGGGCACGGAGACTGTAGTTCATGATGTTTACTGAGTTGACTTGGTTCGGCCGGAGCCAATGTTCCGTTATGCACAGTACATCTACCTGGTTACTGATTTGGAGCTCGCATTCCAGCTTATATGTTTTATTCGCCAATCGATTTATATTCTGATGCCATATCCGGATTATAGTATTATCATTATTTTTATTTAAATGGTTTTCAAGTGATTCCGGTTTGTTTGTTATACTATGCACTTTTTGATGTTTTGTGCTAAAGTTTGATGACTTGATTTTTTCAGCGAAAGGAACTTTTATTTATACTTAGCTCCGTTGGGATGTGTTGTGTATCCGTGTAAATCTCCGAAACGTTTGCGGAGTTTTCTTTCTCAGCGACTTGTACGGCGTCGTCCGCGCTTGTCGACTCAGTTTCGTTGTGTTTTTTTGACGATGGGGTATAAGTCTGAATATTTACTTCTTTTCCGTTTACAAAAAGCCTGTTATTTTGTAGAATAGCGTGTTTCCCTTCGAGTCTCGCCTTACGCATATAATCTTTCAGTTGTCTTCTTTTATAAAGGTCTTCTTTGCTCATGATGTCCGAAACTGCATAACCACTATTTTTGAAATAATACGAATTTTCAAGAACATATTTTTTCATACGGCTGCTTAGAAGTTCGATTATTATGGGGCGACAATTGCGGCCGGGTCTGCCAATACGTTTAACAGACTTTATATATCCGTTGATGTCGATAGACAATATATCTAGAAACATATTGCTAATGCGGCGACATAAGTCCGATTCCCTTTCTCTGAAGTGTTCTTCTAAACCGTATAGTACAACTTTTTTCTGTTTTTCGCACGAGTTATTAGGGCCAGGAGTAACCAGCCGATTTTGTATTTCCTTCAAGTCTAATTTAAGCTTTTTATTTTCCTGTTCCAGGGTACTTATTTTGCAGTTTGTGATATTCAGTTGGTCTTCTAAGCTCTGTTGTTGCGCCAAAATGGTATTATTTTGTCCTGTAAAGTCGACAGTTAATTTTCCAACAGCTTGTTTTATTTCCCTGTCAATAAATAACTTTATGTTTTTATTATATTCCGAAAGTTTCGAATCTAACAGTTTATTCGCTTCTTCCAACCTCTTGTTTAACGTTTCGTTATGTTGGGTTAATTTTAAGTCCAAAAGCTTACTAATTTGATCTAAGGTAGTGGTAGATTTTTTACTTCTCGGAGAGAATTCAGAAAGCTCACGATCGGCATTCATAGGTGTTTGATCAGAATCATTCAGCACGATACCATCAACTGACATATCTGTTTCATTTAAAGTTGTATTTTCTAACGTGCGTCTAACTGGTGTATTGTCGTTTTTTCTCCTCGACGTGACATTTTCGCATGATGAACATCGCCACGAGCGCCTAAGTACGAGATGCCTTTCCTTAAAAGTAGCAGTCGTAATACCTAGGCATTCATAATGGTATTTGTCTCTGCAGGCAATGCAGGACAATGTCTCATTCTCACTTCTTAAAGGGTTTGGGCATGCGACGCATTTCATTTTGTGCTATTTAACTTGATATCTGCACTGCGCGAAAATGAAGATGCAGTGGCGACGCTGCGGCAAGTAGCGGAATTAAACCGCAAAACACCTTTTGGTCAGTAACTAGAAATTCGCATAGATTGCAGTGACTCTAGCGGCTTGTTGCGTTAGTTAATCGTGACGTGTAGGTAAAACAGATCGATAACCACTTTTATTCTACTCCCCGCTAGATGGCGCCACTAAAATATTTTTACGTAACGGTTGTTGTTAATATTTTTATTGATACTTGACTGTTAGGTCCATACGCTCGTCAAAAATTGGTAGCACATAATTAGTCTCACTGTTAGGGTACAGCAATGTAGCACTTTCTTTTTCCGTAGACTTGTTAATTTCACACAAATATCACTGATTACTGGTGAAAGATTTTTCACTGTTTTGTCACTTTGTGTCTATATCACCATGCAACTATTATCACATATGATTATTTGCTGCTCAACGTTTGTTTGCAGGTTATTTTTATTGAAAAAAAATACAGTAATACATTTTTAAAAACAAAATTTACACAGAGACGATGTTTACCGTGACAGCTAGCGCCATCTACTACTTAAGTACCTAGTTTGGATTATTATATGCATTTTTCAATAAAAAGATACTGCAAGATTGTTTACCATTTTTTAAACACCAAACGAAACAGAGTATACAGCCGTACCATAAGTTAGGAAGTGAAGGATACGTTAGGTTTTACTCGATACGTACCTAATGCATTCTATCGCCCTCGCACTGACATATTGGAGCGAGCACGATGGCCTGCTTTACATATCGAGAAAAACCTAACGTTACCGATACTTGCAAAGTCCATTACTTATTATTACGGCTGCGGCTGCTGCAGGCGAATGACCTAGAATGGCGTGGCGTTATGGCGACAAGAGGAACGAATGTCAAAAGTCAAAATCCCTTGCCATATCGCTCGAGATCAAATGTCAAGCGATTATTAGAACATCATATCGATAGGCGAGGCGTTTTGTACTCGGCCCTTTAAAATCACGGTGGTCTTGATACTCGTAGTTGTTCAAATTGAAAACTAGGTATTTTCATTCATAATTACAGTAAAATTTTAACCTTAAGGGTAGATAGCAAAACAATTGTACATAGTTTTTATCCGTGCGGTAACGGAGTAAGAATACAAAAACCACCGCCCCTCTCTTCCCGTGGGTGTCGTAGGAGTCGACTAAGGGAAATACTGAGTATCCAGCTTCTCAGCCGGTGGTAGGGTATTTTTACTAGTACCCGCCTGGCTGGCTACCACCGTACATTCGGTGTAAACGCCCGTGAAATGACTTACCTTCATGTTTGCCGTGTTTCGGGGTCAGCCGGTGTATTTACCAGCATCTAGCGGGCCAGCAAGGCGGTGGCAACTAACAGGTTACTGATTGTCTCCTGTTCGTTGCCGCCGCGATTTGGGCTCTACTTTTCACTTACGATCAGGTGGAGTGGAGCCACTTTGTTGTGCCAACGTTATTTTTATTGGGTCGGCAACGCGCATGTGACACCCTGAGGTTGCAGGCGCCCATAGGCTACGGTGACTGCTTTCCATCAGGCGGGCCGTATGCTTGTTTGCCACCGACGTGGTATAAAAAAAAATAGTTAAGGCCCTAATCATAACGTCAATTACGAAAGTTCGTCATACTAATTTATATAGTGTGTATTCTGTCCAACAACCTTCGGCAGTAGAAAACTGTGTTATATTTAAAATATTACCTGGGCTCTTATTGTTGATCGCTCGTTTGAACATTTGAATTTGTCGCCTTTTTCACTGCCAAAAGTCGTTACACAAAATTTAACTCCGTAACAGGGCATTTTCGCGAGAAGAGATCCGAAAAAAAATTGTTTTAAGGTAGGTAAATTTAATGTTTTTCCTACTCAGAATAACGAGTTCTTTCAATCTAGGAGAAAAAAAGTACAAGAAAAAAATGGTCCCACATTTTTCATACATTTTACATGCTCTCCACTTTGTAACCGCTGTACAAAGTGTTTGAAAAACGGTTACGTAAGAGAAATAAAAAGTTGCCCAACAATAGTTATGACGTCAAATTTTGTTAACATTAAAGGCCTTCAACATTTTTTTAAAATTGTCCCTTAACATAGTCAAATTAGTTCTTGTGTTTAAACGTTTGTTTTTGTCGATGATACCAACAAGATACCGACAGAACGAGATAACGACCGAACTCTCCATGAAATTAAGAGATCGAAAATTAATGGGCGATCCGCTGCGTACGATAGTTTGGAGTAAAACACCATGTTGTGTGTCAAATTCGAATTCCGATAGTTAAACCAAAAGATTAAAGTATTAAATGTTACCTATTTCCAATATAATACCGTAGCCTAACTCTTAATGTACCTATACCAACAGAACTCTTAGTTAGAGGCTTCTAAAACTACGATAAAAGCCGAGCAAATAAGTAACAATAGCAATGTCCATTGTACACGGAAAAGATGCAAAGTAATTTTGTGTATTGACTCTTATTAATAAACCCCCGGATTCATAAACGTTTGTTAATTTAACAAGCTGCTAATAATTGCTTGTCCGTTTGCTCTTATGGACACATTGTTAAGACCGAATGCGACAAATAATTATTAGCGGCTTGTTAAGTTAACAAACGTTTATGAATAAGGGGGAAAGTCAATAACCAAATATGGTTTCACCATAACACAATAACAATACTGAAATCTTATCATTATTCGAAGCAGTGCTGTTGCAACGTTCAGCGGTCGCGTACGTAACCAATAATACCTATCGATTATTTTGTATATGAAGAGTCCACGGAAAGAACATGTCTAGTCAATTCAAATTACAGAAGGAATAACCACCTTACTTTTAACAGAATAAGGTGTGAATTTGCCCTGTTTTTTCCGTGGACCCTTCATTTATCGCACTTGTTTAAGATAGTGTGACATTTGGATCACGTCTTAGATATTGATGAAAATTGGTGGGCTAGTACAGTCAGCAATGATGCTGAGCAAAATCCATCACATTTCCCAAAACATTTTTTTTTTTTATCGTTTTCTGGTTAACTGTAGGCATGTTGCACTTAATCTCTTAACATTTTTTTATAATTAGGTACACTGATGGCAAAGATATAAAGCTAATTCAAAAATACCGAATTTACTCAATAATTCAAAAACGGGATTTGTTCCTGGCTTGAAAAAAAGTGTCGTAAATATTTTTACCCAAAATCAAACAAGGACTTAGCTCTACCGACTATTTGAAAGTATTATATCCCGTAATAAATTTACCCACTTATTCATAAACTTCTCCTAACCTAACAAGCCGCTAAGTATTGTCCCTTTTTATCTTACAAGCATATTGATAAGTTCGAAAGGGACAAACAATACTTAGCGGCTTGCTAATTTAGGAGACTTTAATGAATAAGTGTGATAATTTTTAGGTACTCTCCAACAAACATAATTCACCAGGATGACAGAAAAACCACTCCGCTTCGACGAAGCAGAACGCAAGAAGCCCATCATCCTTGCTTCCATTGTCACAACGAGTGTGCTGCTAGGATGGCTGATCAGCAGTTATCCACTTCTTATGGCTTCTGTAGTCCTGGTATCTGCGTATCTTATGACAGGAGATAGATACGAGTGGATATTCATTTGGCAGAAGACGTTTTACAGGGACATGTTGTAAGTTTTGCTAAAAAAAATATTGAATTAATACTTGAAATTATATATTAAATAGTCAGTCCGACGACATCTGCCGAACAGCAACCAAGCAGTATAGATGCGACTAGCATAGGACCGAGGAAAGTGGCGTAATAAAGAAGAGGCTACCCAGCAATGGGTGGACACAGACTGAATATAGAGATATTATATTAGAATTTAATTAATAACCATGACATTCGCGGTAGATTCCTTCGGTGTGATTCTTCGATAGATTCCTTTTTTAGCATGTATTTTATTTTCGTTTTTGTTATTCCGGTAGAGGTCTCCGTCTACTCCTTATAATGATGTTCAAGACCTGGTGGTGGGAGAAAAGAGGCATAACCGTAGTATCACGATGGGAAAAGATTGTACGGCAGGCACCTGATAAGAAAGCATTTGTTATGGACGATCGTCACCTCACATTCAGACAGGTGAGTTGTATTTGGGTGAATTAACTTTTTTCTGTATGTTATTGCCACGGTGGTGAAAGTTGCAGGAGTCCGCTGGATGCGGGTGGCACAGGACCGGTCATTGTGGCAATCTTTGGGGGAGGCCTATGTTCAGCAGTGGACGTCTTTCGACTGATATGATGATGATGATGATGATTGCCACGGTTATGCTACTTAATTTATGCAAACATGCATATAGTCCATGTTTGTAGATGGCCCATCAAGGAAAGAGTTAACTATGGTAATGACAGACTGAAAAAAGTTGATTCACTCATTTAAGTCATGTTTGGTGGGTAAGGTACTTCACACACATACACATGATCAGCCTGTCTCAGTCCACTGGCTGGTGTCTCTGGTATGGATGATTTCGTTGTCTTATTTTGTGTCCCTAAAAAACGTGACGCAGTGGTGTTTTTTGTATGAGATGGTGTTTTGTTTTCAATTTATGATGTACGGGTTTAAATCTAGCGTGAAAAAGAAATACAAGTGCTCCGGATTTTTTTTTATATACTGGGTAGAAACAGCAACTAAAAGCGTGACAGAATGGTATGAAACAAGACAACAAAAAGAATGTTGACCCTCATATTCCCTTAAACTAACACTACACGGACTACCACTAACGGATATGCTACACGTGTTAATTTGTAGCATATCCTGGTAGTGTTTATTACAATAAGTATAAGGTGTACAATTCTAGAACCAGTTATACACTATGACGGGAGTCTTCGTACGGAGCTTGGAGTTGTGATAGCCTCCAGGGGCTCCAGGTAACGGCTGCTAGCCAAAAGAGACAGATTTTTGAAATATATCCTGTTTACTGTCACTTGCCAGTATATCGTTGAGAAGAGTCAGGGCATGGTGTCAGCAAATATTAACGCACATAACCACGTCACCTATAATTTAGCTTCACCTGTTAAAACTACCAAATCTTGTCATAAGAAACCTTAATAAGTATAGTTTCAATGTCAGCCAACTCGTTTTTTCAAAAATCTGAAACACACATTCCAGGCAGGTCGTTGAGGCATTTTCTTACTAGACTTCTAACTCTACTAACCATTTTCTCGTAATTATAGGGAGACGAGTTCAGCAATCGCATCGCCTGGTACTTCAGTCGACGAGGCTTCAAGATTGGTGACGTCATTGCCCTCTTCATGGAGACGCAGCCAGAGTATGTGTTCATCTGGCTGGGGCTCGCCAAACTGCGCGTGACGTCAGCTCTGATCAACACGAACCTGAGGGGCGCTCAGCTGACGCACTGCTTGAAGATTGCTGGATGCAAGGCGTTGATTTTCGGCGATGAATTAGTTGATGGTAAGCTATTTCATTGGCCGTGTCCTGACAGCAGTAAAATAATACATTTGTTACTACCCCAATTCTTACCGCGGGTGTCGTAAGAGCCGACTAAGGAATTGAAGTGTCACTGAACATTCATATTTTAAAGACAAACGGGTCTTAATCGCGTAAACTTACGTTTAATTATATCCTGACGTCTCGGGCATGACGTTACACCCGTGGTTAAGACCCGTTTGTCTTTAAAATATGAGTGATAATCGTGAAAGTTTAAATCAATATGTCACTGACCATTCTTGATAGAAAGATAGAATTGAAGTTTGATGATGGTCAGCAGCTTCATCATAGTGGACACATTACTGCGATCGCCAATTCGCTTGGCCAGCATGGCGATTATGGATATTTACCTCCTAATGCGTCTATCCTATATGCATAGTTAATAGGAGAGGCCTACGTCCAGCAGTAGACTGAGATAGGCTAACAATGAGATGTGTAATGAGTATTATAGGCCACGGAGGTTTTCGACTGTAATTTTAAAAGTACTTGTTTCGTGAATTTCATTTTTTTTTATTAAAAATAGCATTATTATTTACAGTTTAAACTTGTTGCAGTAAGAATAAAAAATAAAGCCTCATTTATTTAAACACGCTCAATAAACTTAAATGGTCCTTATTTTTAATAGTAAATTGACTAAATACAGTATGTTTTGTCTAATCGTAGGCCACGTCTCTGCCCTTGGCTAGACTGTGGCCATGAGTAAGGCCATTTCAAATTAAAAAAATATATATATCTTCCGTGATTTTTCCAGCCGTGAATAACTCCCGGAGCGAATTCAACGACATCCCCCTTTTCCAATTTAACTCCCCGGATCGTCAAGCACAGAACCCGGCGATACTCCAGGATGCCACGCCTCTCGCTTCAGAGCTGATGGACATGAGCACAGCGCCATTTACAGACGCTGGTATAGCCACTCCACGAGAAAAGCTGACGTTCATCAACACAAGTGGGACTACTGGTCTGCCTAAGGCTGCTGTCATCACAAACATTAAGTATGACCTTTCCTTCTTAATTTATACAGTGTGTGTCTATGGTACTTTTATTGAAACCGAGGAATGCGATGCAGATTTCTAGCCAAACCGTGAACATTATTCGATTCAAAATGCTAATTTTAAAAGTAACTAACTTTCTAAGAAAAGTTGAGAAGCAATGTACTTCAAATTGAATCGTTAATTTGCACTTGACAATGACAGATCGCAGCCACTCACAACGTTTGACAACCTAAGCAGTACACGCGTTACATTACATTGATCGTTCGGAGGAAATAAAATTAATTGTACGGTCAATTCAATAATTTGATTTGTCAAATGTTAATACTTGAAAACGATTCCTAGTAATGCGTATTATTACCCATTTTTGTAAAAGCCCGGGTCATGGAAACACTAAAAACACTATAATTATAGCTGTCTAGCAGCTAAATAACAATATATTCTACACTCTGTGCTCATCGAACTAAAGAATGATTTGTTCTTTAGCTGGGTGTTTCTATCATTTCGTGCAAATTGGGAGAGTTTGGGAGAATTTTTTATTTTCATTTTTTTGTTGTGGCAATGGTAAGACTTACGAAAAAGAAACATTAATCTTTAACACATTTTCAATTGTACGCAAAATTAACCGATTTATGAACAAAAGATTTTTCCAAAAGAAATGGTAATGACGTATATAATATGGGAATGAAAATGCGATGTTGGTAATGATAGGTCGAAAAAAGAAATAACGTAGTCGACAGTTTAAGTTTGAATTTTGAGATCTTTTAATGAATAACTTGTTATATTTGGAATATACCTACTGAAAATGTAGTTTTGAATATTACTTGTTACTTTCAACAGTCAGGTGCATGATAAAAAACGAGAATGGTAATTAACATAAGATGGTGGCAAGAATTTAATACTGAAATTCATTACCATAACTTTTAGTTCATTACCATTCTCTTTAGTATGTTACCAGTAAATTACGGTAATGACAAGAATGGTAATGACTTTTCCTTACCTTTTGTAGATTAACTCCTTAAAAATAAATGCAATTGCAGGTCCATTCATTCACTAAGCATTCGAATAGAATATTCATTATTTAAGTATTCACAGTTCAATAAAACACTTAAAAATGAATATCAAAACAGTGCAAACGGTAATGAAAAAAAACTGTACCAAATCCAAAAATCCGCCGCGATATATTTTTTCATAAAAAAATGGCACACGTCCGTCTTGTTCACTGTTTACTAGCCGACTGAGGTGGGGATCGCGGACAGAGGGAATTTCGTATAGAATAACATTTGCAATGCCTACTGGCCAATTCCGTTGTTGCAAACTATATATATAGTAATGAAATTATTTTCGTGACAAAAAGATTTTGCTACAGTGGAATTAAATATTCAGTGTTAAAACTGTTAAACCACTAAACTTTCATTCCCTTATAAATACTTCATCTAAATTAAGTGGTTGAATCAAAGTAGTACATGTAATAGTTATGTAATTCGCTCTCAAATCTGTAAATCTAGGTTCTGACCGGTGATGGTAATGAGTTTTTAGCATGTTTATATTTTATTTATATATTTTATGTTGCAATAATAGAATTAATTTTAGATGCTAAGTATACCTATGAACCTCACGCAACATATAAAAAATATTTGAAATGAATTTAGGAGTTAGTTTATTTTTTATTTCAGCAAACATATGATTTGCACGAAATGATAGAAACACCCAGCTAACCCTTAATTTGGCAATGTTCGTCACAATGAACATGGTTTTCGACCCACTTTGTATTTTTAAACGGTTTTTATTAACTTCACCGCGTATCAACTGTCGTCGATGCTTCAAATCTTGTGATCGATTTTTCGACCACTTCTACTGGACCGAAATCAATAAAATTTGGAACTCTTATCAAGTCCCCATGACAATGCAAGATTATAATATTTGTATCCTTGTATCCTCAAATCCTGATGCTGTAGACGTACTGCTTACCTTACCCAGGAGTGTAAGACACGTGAAAATGAAAGTATAGCATGTTTGGCATAATCAAATACTAACAGCTTGATCTTGACTTCCAACTCCTCACTCCTGATGCTGCAGTACTGCCCACAATAACCGCAAGGTTTATCTTTTATATATATCTTGATTTTAAAGAAGTTCTTTATATATATAGAGTAGAAACATGCGAATTTAATACTAACGTCCAACTCCTCAAATCTGATACTCCAGTGTTACTGCCTGCCACAACCGCTAGGTTTAGCGAAATGTAGATTTTGAAGTACTGCTTTAGCTATTCGGTAGAAACATACGGATTTTATTATCATCATCATCATCATCATCATCATCATCATCATATCAGCCGTAAGACATTCACTGGTGAATATAGGCCTCCCCCAAAGATTGCCACAAGGACCAGCCCTGTGCCATCCGCATCCAGCGACCTTCACCTACCCACCTACCCACCCCAGCCTACCCACCGGGGCCTACCCACGCTGCGCCTTCCGGTACGTGACCGGCACTCGAGAACCTTACCGCCCCAACGGCCATCGGTACCTACAACGGCCTGCGGCCCTCCGGCTGATAGACTGACAGCGTGAGTGGATCGCGTAGGGCGAGCCGTCGGGCCTGCGGCCTTCCAGCTGATAGAGTGACAGCGTGAGTGGATCGCGTAGGGCGAGCCGTCGGGCCTGTGGTCCTCCAGCAGATAGAGTCACAGCAAGAGTGGATCGCGTAGCGAAGGGCGAGCCGTCGGGCCTGCGGCCCTCCAGCTGATAGAGTGACAGCGAGAGTGGATCGCGTAGCGTAGGGCGAGCCGTCGGGCCTGCGGCCCTCCAGCTGATAGAGTGACAGCGTGAGTGGATCGCGTAGCGTAGGGCGAGCCGTCGGGCCTTCGTCCCTCCAGCTGATCGAGTGACAGCGTGAGTGGATCGCGAAGAGAGAGCCGTCGGGCCTGCGGCCCTCCAGCTGATAGAGTGACAGCGTGAGTCGATCGCGTAGCGTAGGGCGAGCCGTCGGGCCTTCGGCCCTCCAGCTGATAGAGTGACAGCGTGAGTGGATCGCGAAGAGAAAGCCGTCGGGCCTGCGGCCCTCCAGCTGATAGAGTGACAGCGTGAGTCGATCGCGTAGCGTAGGGCGAGCCGTCAGACCTGCGGCCCTCCAGCTGATAGAGTGACAGCGTGAGTGTATCGCGTAGCGTAGGGCGAGCCGTCGGGCCTTCGGCCCTCCAGCTGATAGAGTGACATCGTGAGTGGATCGCGTAGAACGAGCCGTCGGGCCTGCGGCCCTCCGGCTGATAGAGTGACAGCGTGAGTGGATCGCGTAACGTAGAGCGGGCCGTCGGGCCTTCGGCCCTCTGGCTGATAGACTGACAGCGTGAGTGGATCGCGTAGCGTAGGGCGAGCCGTCGGGCCTGCGGCCCTCCAGCTGATAGAGTGACAGCGTGAGCGGATCGCGTAGCGTAGGGCGAGCCGTCGGGCCTGTGGTCCTCCAGCTGATAGAGTGACAGCGAGAGTGGATCGCGTAGCGAAGGGCGAGCCGTCGGGCCTGCGGTCCTCCAGCTGATAGAGATGATAGCGTGAGTGGATCACGTAGCGTAGGGCGAGCCGTCGGGCCTTCGGCCCTCCAGCTGATAGAGTGACATCGTGAGTGGATCGCGTAGGGCGAGCTGTCGGGCCTGCGGCCCTCCAGCTGATACAGTGACAGCGTGAGTGGTTTGCGAAGGGGGGGCCGCCGGGCCTGCGGCCCTCCTGCTGATAGAGTGACAGCGTGAGTGGTTCGCGTAGGGCGAGCCGTCGGCCCTGCGCCCCTTCAGCTGATAGCGACAGCGTGAGTGGGTCACGTAGGGCGAGCCGTCGGGCCTGCGGCCCTCCGGTTGATAGACTGACAGCGCAGGTGGTTTGCGTAGGACATGCACTCGGACCTGCGGTCCTCCAATTGATAGACAGAGAGTGTGAGTCCCTCCGGTTCACGTAGTGCGTGCCATATAGTGCCCTCGAGCCTATGGCCCTCCGGTTGATAGACGGCATGGATTGACCCTTTGGGCCCTCGGTTCGCGTCGGACTTTCCGTCAGACCTGCGGTCCTCCGGTTGGTCGACTGACAGTATGAGTTTATATTTTATAGTCTCGAAATTCGACTTGTGTAATGTGTACAATATAAAAAATTTAAGAAAAAAAATCTTTTTAAAAACAAGCTTTTATTATTTGTTTATAAAATGAACTAAAAAGTTAAAAATAAATTAACTCTAAAAAGAAATATAACACTTTGTAACTTGATTGTAACCTTTAACGACAAATAAGCGTCTTCGTCTAGGACAAAATAATTCCATATTGTACAAATTTATTTCATTTTAACACTAAAACTTTTCACCATACATAATTATCCAATCTCGTCCCCCCTCTTTATCATAGTCCCCATTTATAAATGAAAGCGTGTTACATTTAATACAACAGAACATTTTCCTCAAGCTATCACAATGTAACACGCTTTCATTTATAAATGGGGACTATGATAAAGAGGGGGGACGAGATTGGATAATTATGTATGGTGAAAAGTTTTAGTGTTAAAATGAAATAAATTTGTACAATATGGAATTATTTTGTCCTAGACGAAGACGCTTATTTGTCGTTAAAGGTTACAATCAAGTTACAAAGTGTTATATTTCTTTTTAGAGTTAATTTATTTTTAACTTTTTAGTTCATTTTATAAACAAATAATAAAAGCTTGTTTTTAAAAAGATTTTTTTTTCTTAAATTTTATTTTTAACTTTTTAGTACCTTTATTTTTAATTCGAGATTTACTACGACGTAGTTCGCAGCGCGTAGCAGCGTTATTCCGTTATGAAGTCCGTAGTTCGTTCACATGATATTATTATATATGTACTGATTTAAATATCAATAATGTTGAAATTATGTCATCACTTGTTAGTTATTTGTAACGTTTCTCATTCTATCCATTTATTTTAATGCATCAACATTACAAGGTTTCTTCGACGTCAACTTGGAGCAGTCAAGTTCTTCGATTGGAAGACCTGCTAAAGACCTAACTCGGCTTAAAGCTACATTAGCTTGACCAGCAGCGAACAATTTGGAGCCTAGATAAATAACAGCATGATCTACAGTAGTTCCCTGCATTTTATGTACAGTTGAAGCTCAAGACTGGACAATCGGGAGCATTCTTCTTTCAGCTGTGCCGTGATTAAATTTAGCAGGAAATTGAACTGATTTAGGGTGTATTATGTGAATACCAACCGATGGTACATCGCTATCGTATAGTTGAGCACGTCTGTAATACGGCCATATGATTTCAGTGATGTGACCTATTGCTCTATTCACAAGTCCCTTAGCAACGTCAACGTTAGATCTCAACATAACTTTAGCACCAACAAATATTTCTAGTTCTTTTGGAAGACCTCCTGTTTTGTTAATGTCCGTGTGTATTATTTTATTAATATCAATCTGATCATTCTTTTTTCATCCATCAATTAATTGATCTTGTGCTATTATTTTAAACATTTGTGTATTCTTCTTCGTAAAATGTTCGAGAACGGCTGAATTATGTTTATTGACCTGCTGATTCGTTGGGTAAATACGTAGAGCTTTTTCAATCGAGAACTCTCCAGAGCTATTTCCAGAGCTATTTGCTATTTGCCGGATACTTTCTGCATAAGATCACAAAAGTGTTCGGTAGTCAGCTCACCTACTCTTACTCTCTTCAATTTCGCCTTCTCTAAACGTCGTTTTCTTTGTGTAGTTGTTTCTGTTTTCTTTATGTTATTCCCACGAGTATAGGACAAATAACGGTCCATCCCCCCAGAGGTCCGTCGTAGAGGGATAAGGGCTACAATACAACAGAGTTCGCCCTGGTACCCTGAGGCGCAACGTTAGCGGCAAGACATGTTTATACACCCTCATACCATTCAGCCCTCGGCACGTGCTCACCTTGGCATTGGGTCATCCATCCAATCAATCATATATAATTAATATGGGACGAAAGCAAGAGACTCGTCAAGACGAATCAAACGAGACCAAACTCGATGGGGTTGCGTCGTTTAATTACGGAGTTCCTATGGCCACCTTCCAACTCCAAAATCAGACCCGGCATGGTTACCATATAGTATCAAAGTACTCGTCAAGACTAATCCAATGAGCCCAAACTCGATGGGGTTGCGTCGTTTAATTACGGAGTTCCTATGGCCACCTTCCAACTCCAACATCAGACCCTGGTTACCATATAGTATCAAAGTACTCGTGAAGACTAATCCAATGAGCACAAACTCGATGGGGTTGCGTCGTTTAATTACGGAGTTCCTATGGCCACCTTCCAACTCCAACATCAGACCCTGGTTACCATATAGTATCAAAGTACTCGTGAAGACTAATCCAATGAGCTCAAACTCGATAGGGTTGCATCGTTTAATTACGGAGTTCCTATGGTCACCTTCCGGCTCCATCATCAGACCCTGGTTACCATATAGTATCAAAGTACTTGTCAAGACGAATCTAATGAGCTCAAACTCGATAGGGTTGCATCATTTAATTACGGAGTTCCTATGGCCACCTTCCAGCTCCATCATCAGATCAGCTCTATGTCACAATGACATTGCATTGTCATCCGATTTATACATGCATTCTAAATTTCAGCTCAATCGGAAACAGGGAAGTGGATCAAATTTAAGTTGCAAGATTTGATTATATGTGTTACATTTAATACAACAGAACATTTTCCTCAAGCTATCACAATGTAACACGCTTTCATTTATAAATGGGGACTATGATAAAGAGGGGGGACGAGATTGGATAATTATGTATGGTGAAAAGTTTTAGTGTTAAAATGAAATAAATTTGTACAATATGGAATTATTTTGTCCTAGACGAAGACGCTTATTTGTCGTTAAAGGTTACAATCAAGTTACAAAGTGTTATATTTCTTTTTAGAGTTAATTTATTTTTAACTTTTTAGTTCATTTTATAAACAAATAATAAAAGCTTGTTTTTAAAAAGATTTTTTTTCTTAAATTTTATTTTTAACTTTTTAGTACCTTTATTTTTAATTCGAGATTTACTACGACGTAGTTCGCAGCGCGTAGCAGCGTTATTCCGTTATGAAGTCCGTAGTTCGTTCACATGATATATATGTACTGATTTAAATATCAATAATGTTGAAATTATGTCATCACTTGTTAGTTATTTGTAACGTTTCTCATTCTATCCATTTATTTTAATGCATCAACATTACAAGGTTTCTTCGACGTCAACTTGGAGCAGTCAAGTTCTTCGATTGGAAGACCTGCTAAAGACCTAACTCGGCTTAAAGCTACATTAGCTTGACCAGCAGCGAACAATTTGGAGCCTAGATAAATAACAGCATGATCTACAGTAGTTCCCTGCATTTTATGTACAGTTGAAGCTCAAGACTGGACAATCGGGAGCATTCTTCTTTCAGCTGTGCCGTGATTAAATTTAGCAGGAAATTGAACTGATTTAGGGTGTATTATGTGAATACCAACCGATGGTACATCGCTATCGTATAGTTGAGCACGTCTGTAATACGGCCATATGATTTCAGTGATGTGACCTATTGCTCTATTCACAAGTCCCTTAGCAACGTCAACGTTAGATCTCAACATAACTTTAGCACCAACAAATATTTCTAGTTCTTTTGGAAGACCTCCTGTTTTGTTAATGTCCGTGTGTATTATTTTATTAATATCAATCTGATCATTCTTTTTTCATCCATCAATTAATTGATCTTGTGCTATTATTTTAAACATTTGTGTATTCTTCTTCGTAAAATGTTCGAGAACGGCTGAATTATGTTTATTGACCTGCTGATTCGTTGGGTAAATACGTAGAGCTTTTTCAATCGAGAACTCTCCAGAGCTATTTCCAGAGCTATTTGCTATTTGCCGGATACTTTCTGCATAAGATCACAAAAGTGTTCGGTAGTCAGCTCACCTACTCTTACTCTCTTCAATTTCGCCTTCTCTAAACGTCGTTTTCTTTGTGTAGTTGTTTCTGTTTTCTTTATGTTATTCCCACGAGTATAGGACAAATAACGGTCCATCCCCCCAGAGGTCCGTCGTAGAGGGATAAGGGCTACAATACAACAGAGTTCGCCCTGGTACCCTGAGGCGCAACGTTAGCGGCAAGACATGTTTATACACCCTCATACCATTCAGCCCTCGGCACGTGCTCACCTTGGCATTGGGTCATCCATCCAATCAATCATATATAATTAATATGGGACGAAAGCAAGAGACTCGTCAAGACGAATCAAACGAGACCAAACTCGATGGGGTTGCGTCGTTTAATTACGGAGTTCCTATGGCCACCTTCCAACTCCAATATCAGACCCTGCATGGTTACCATATAGTATCAAAGTACTCGTCAAGACTAATCCAATGAGCCCAAACTCGATGGGGTTGCGTCGTTTAATTACGGAGTTCCTATGGCCACCTTCCAACTCTAACATCAGACCCTGGTTACCATATAGTATCAAAGTACTCGTGAAGACTAATCCAATGAGCTCAAACTCGATAGGGTTGCATCGTTTAATTACGGAGTTCCTATGGCCACCTTCCGGCTCCATCATCAGACCCTGGTTACCATATAGTATCAAAGTACTTGTCAAGACGAATCTAATGAGCTCAAACTCGATAGGGTTGCATCATTTAATTACGGAGTTCCTATGGCCACCTTGCGGCTCCAACATCAGACCCTGGTTACCATATAGTATCAAAGTACTCTTCAAGACTAATCCAATGAGCCCAAACTCGATGGGGTTGCGTCGTTTAATTACGGAGTTCCTATGGCCACCTTCCAACTCCAATATCAGACCCTGCATGGTTACCATATAGTATCAAAGTACTCGTCAAGACTAATCCAATGAGCACAAACTCGATGGGGTTGCGTCGTTTAATTACGGAGTTCCTATGGCCACCTTCCAACTCCAACATCAGACCCTGGTTACCATATAGTATCAAAGTACTCGTGAAGACTAATCCAATGAGCTCAAACTCGATAGGGTTGCATCGTTTAATTACGGAGTTCCTATGGTCACCTTCCGGCTCCATCATCAGACCCTGGTTACCATATAGTATCAAAGTACTTGTCAAGACGAATCTAATGAGCTCAAACTCGATAGGGTTGCATCATTTAATTACGGAGTTCCTATGGCCACCTTCCAGCTCCATCATCAGATCAGCTCTATGTCACAATGACATTGCATTGTCATCCGATTTATACATGCATTCTAAATTTCAGCTCAATCGGAAACAGGGAAGTGGATCAAATTTAAGTTGCAAGATTTGATTACAGAACGACAGACAACGGGACAGGTGAAACTAAATAAAAGCTTGTAAAATTAAACTTGATTTTCTCAATAAACAAATTGATTGATATATTCCTTATTGTCAGATCTTTGTTATCTAAGGTATTGTATGAATAACACGTCCATTTGAGACACTTCGGGTATTCAAGCTGACATTTTTTTAGCGTCAGGTTTCTAAAAATATCTATTCAGTAGGGATTCTCTTCTCGTTACACATAAAATAATGTCCATGACGTTTACATAATGTGTCGTGATTAAAGCACGAGAGTTAAACGATAGCACGCATAATTTTATTGCATATTACAAACAACATCTTTGGTCTACAATATGTAGGTATAGTATCGGAAATTAACTTAACAATTTGCACTAAAAACTTGAAAATAAAATAAGTAAAAAAAGTTTTAAGTTAAACGGTTTTTACTGCACCAAAAACTAGAAAATAAGAATTTGTTGTAACTAACCGTAGATGCTACTTTGTGTAGATTACTCACGTGAAACTATTATCACTGTAGTCTTCCCAAGTCGGATACTGAAAGCCACGTTTAGCCTCTATGTCAGTGGATTAAGCGTTACCTAATCGGAAAGTTTTACCAAACTAAAATAAAAACGTGGGGCGTTATTATAAAGAAACATACAAGTTCAAAATATGTAGGTAATTGTAGCTTTAATTTTGCAATGAATCATCCATCTGTTCCAAAACTTCTACAGAGGTAAATATTTTTTATCAAGGTCAGAACAAAACTTATTACTCTATTGCTGTCTTGATTCCTAAGTGTGTTCTTAAATAATTATAGTGACTAAATCACAATTGCGTACGCCCCACGTTTTTATTTCAGTTTGGTAAAAGTTTCCGATTAGGTAACGCTTAATCCACTGACATAGAGGCTAAACGTGGCTTTCAGTATCCGACTTGGGAAGACTACAGTGATAATAGTTTCACGTGAGTAATCTACACAAAGTAGCATCTACGGTTAGTTACAACAAATTCTTATTTTCTAGTTTTTGGTGCAGTAAAAACCGTTTAACTTAAAACTTTTTTTACTTATTTTATTTAAGATTTTTTTAAATTTGCCAATTTATGATTAAACAACAAGTCCTCATTTTTATTGACTCCCACACCCCTGTAGGCCTATGACGGTGTTTAATCGTTTGTCGTTGTTGCCATCAGGTTCTAACAAGTATGCAAGTTCTAACAAGAACTAGATGGAAAAATATCCCTACCGGTAGAAATAAATGGAAACGTATTCCACATGTCCCCACTAGGGGGGATATCACAGTAGGGATACACGGAATAGGGGGAACGGTAAACTCGTGACCATAATAAGCCACCTGGACTTACACACATCTAAATAGTCTTCCATGCCTTTATTGTTACTTGTTCCACCCTCATTCCTTAAAATATCAGTTGTATTTCAAGAGTTAGGTACTTACCCCTGAACTAGTTTGTACTGATTCCAGATATTGTGTATTCCCGCTATGTGCACACGCATCAGCGGGGCTTTCAACGTCTGACGTGATATACAACCCCCTCCCTCTATACCACGCTTCGGGATTACTACTTGGCGTTGGCCAGGCCTTGTTACTTGGATGTACCGTGGTGCTGAAAAAGAAGTTTTCAGCGAAGAACTACTGGATCGACGCTGCTAAGCACGGATGTACTGTAAGTGAACTCATAGTTTGTCGTTCTGGATCAGGTAATTTGTGAGGCAATTACATTTATCTTAGCTGACTTAAATAGTGGTTTACTACAGCTATGTATAACTTTACATAAACATCGCCAGGAGACACTGGATGCAGGTTGCTTCCAACCCGTGTAATTATGTGGAGGTAAAGAGGAGGTCTATTTTCAACAGTAGATAACTGGTCTTATCTTATGAAGTTATGATTGAACTGATGATGATGAGGAAACAGTGGTATACTTATGTACCGGTTGTTCGTTGCGACTCGATCAACGTATCTGGCAATGGATCTTGCTCAATGCACTGAAGACGATATAGAATAGAATAGAAATAAAATTCGTAACAAACACAAAAATCACAATATACAGAAACGAAACACGTACAAATAAAAAAGTGTATCTCACGAAATAGCCTCATCTCCGCTTGTTGCTAGCGTGTGCCAGCGCTGGTCTTCCGATGAGGCCATCACGTGGTCACCTTGACAATAGTGTCGCGGTTTCAGGCAGGTCAATACATCGGCGAGCTATGCCGCTATCTCCTTGCTGTCCAACCCTCGGCTAATGATAAGGCGCACCAAGTCCGCGTGCTCTTCGGCAACGGACTAAGGCCGCAGATTTGGACGAAGTTTGTCCAACGTTTTGGCGTAAAAACAGTCATAGAGTGCTATGGGGCCACAGAGGGGAACAGCACTATGGGTATGTTTTTTACAGCATTTCAATGAGAAATACGGCCTGTCTGAGGGTAAATAGCTGCTACTAGTACCTACTGATGCTTGCAACTGTAGGGATGCCCCATGCTTTTTTCCGATTATTTAAGCCTAAAGCAGTCATTTACTATTGCAAATTATACTGTACCTAGTCCATCAAGAAAGCCTCCCTTCAAAGTTAAAACCACTAGATCAAGCAAACGTATCTACTTAGCGTGTCAAATGAACTCAGTGAAATCCACTGAGTTGTCCGTCTTTAATCGCAGCTTGCAGCTTTCGGGCGTCAAAATTTGTAAGTTGAAGTGAACAAAAACATTAATAATGCCTCCTTAAGTAATATTAATTGCAACAACACAAAAAAATATGGATACTCAAGGGCCTGAGACATATTTGAAATCATAGGCAAGTAACAACTTCAGTACAAAATCTGACACGCTCGACCGCCATACAAATGAATGAACTTGTTTCTTCTGTCCAAATCTAATTTTGTGGTTAAAACTTTGAAAGAAGATTTTTTTCTGAACGACCTCTAAGGTACGCGACCTCTTAGTTTCCAATCTCTATCAGCTCAGGAATCAGAGGAAGCCCTTTGGTGCCCTAGCACCATTAACTAACTAAACTCCTAAGTTTAGTTAGTTAATCTGGAACTTGCAAAAACGCTGGACGCTTCGGATTTTTTTTCGCTCATTCACTAAATTTGCTTTCTAATGCGATTTCATAACATTTTCAGTAAATGTGGATTCCAAAGTGGGAGCCGTTGGTTTTTTGAGCCGAATTGCGCCATCATTATATCCACTGACTTTAGTCAAGTAAGTTGCCATAAGCCACGAGATGAATATTTGTATAACTTTTTGATGAATATATTTTTTATTTAATTTAATTAACAGCAGTGTTATTCACTAAGGAAACCGCCTTGCTGTCAGCGCTATGTCAGCGCTGCGGCCGCGTCGAGCCTAAAAATGGTATTCACTAATGTACTTTAAACGACACTAGTGCTCGGCGACGAACGCGGCGTGAGCTGGAACTACACTGCGTCAAAAGTTTGACGTTTAATGTACGAACTTCGTATTCTCTAACGAAAAACAGCGACGAACTCGCCCATAACCTCGCTCACAGCCTCGATTCCTAATGTCAAATAAAACAGCTAGGATTTTAGACAAGGCTGTCTCGACGTCGAGCTCGTTGACGAACGCAGCGTCGAATGTGTGAATGAGAGAATAGCATAGCAGTATATGTAATATTGATTTCAGATGCGATGAAATTACTGGTGAAATACTAAGGAACAATGACGGAAGATGTATTATTTGCGGTCCCCTTGAACCAGGTGATTCTTACTAATTATGTATTTAGAGAATGTAGCAAATATACAGTATGTAAATCTAATACAGGCGATCAATTAAACCCGGCATGGGATTCATTAGTGTAATCATGGATTACAAGGTTTTTTTTTAAAGTTACTTCTAATTATGACCCCACAGATTTTTTTTAAGATTATCGGAGCAGCAATGTAGGTACGAACATTTGTTATTGTTGAAATGGCAGTTATGTCATCTGCTTTTGAAATTAGCTGTCGAGTGTTTCACACGCGTATGTTGCTCTACATTGTATGGGTAATTTTGTTGCTCTAATTTTAAGTAAAAGTTATTTGAATGTACTTATTATGTCGTAAACTAACACCCGTTAAGAGCTTCGCCCATATTAGACTTGTACACCCTGTATGTATATTGTTCTCATTAAAAAGAGAGTCGTCCTCATCGCGTAAATAGTACGGTTGGCTCTAAAGACAAGTTAACTAATTTAAAGTTTAAATTTGGATATAGTTTTGAAATTAACAAATTCCACACCACACCATTGGAGTAGTTTGGAGTTACGTTGATTTGTATAAAATTGTTCAGTGTTTAGCCTTTAATTCGACAACGTCCAAAATACTAAGCATGTTCTTGGACACATTTTTTTTCTTCGATTCAGGGCCATTATTGAGTGCCAAGGAGGCTTGAATGCATGACCATCCCCTATTTCTGTCGAATTAAGGGTTTTTACTTGTTATGATGTTCCAGGCTTGCTACTGGGTAAGATAGATCCGAAGAAAGCCATGCTCACATTCGCGGGCTACGAAGACAAAACAGCCTCGGAGAAGAAGGTAGTCCATAACGTCAAGAAAGAGGGGGACTGTTATTTCAACACCGGTGATATCCTGGTCATGGACCATTTAGGGTATTTCTACTTTAAAGATCGGACTGGGGATACTTTCAGGTATGTCTTCTCAACGCAAAGCTATATTATAATGTCAAATAACATTTTTAATAGCTTCGCTCATGTTGGTGGAGTAGGTAGTTTCAAATTTTAGAATAGGTACTATTCTGCCTTTTCTCAACCAATAGACCAATACCACGCTATGAAAATCATGATCATCATTTCCTCTACATCGTATTCTGTGATGTTATTTGTCGTAAACCATGCAAATTTTTAATCTGAGGGTTACAGGTTCAAATCCTGATTCGCACCAATGTGATTTCAGTACCTGATCGTCGTTTTATCTTATTTGGTACCCAATCAACTTTTAAACCTCAAAGTAAACCTGTTTGCTCTGAGACATGTTTGTCTGTAGATAACCGAGTGCGTTTAAGTCAAAAGTCATTATTTCCCATTACTAGAGAAAGAGTGTTAGAGGTGTTAACATATTTATGTAGACGACTGTTCATACCTAAATCGATTTCCCTAAGGTTGGCTACAAAAGAGCATACACATTTTACGAACAATCTGGGTAATTGTTACGAAGTTTTTGCCAACATTAGAGCTTCACATGCCTATCTCACTGCTGGTCGTAGGCTTCTCCTATTAACTAAGTAGTTATTTGTATGACATTAGGAGGAAAGTACCCATACTCGCTACGCTGGGCAAGCGGATTGGCGATGACAGTAATGTGTTCACTACGATGACGCTGCTGCCCATCATCAATCTTTTATCACAGAATGGTCAATGACACTTTACAAAATCCTTTAGTCGACTCTTACTACGCCCACGGGAAGAGTTGGGGTGGAAACAAATGTATTCTTACTGTCGTCACCACACGGTTGAGTTAGTATTTAGCTTACATTAACTTTGCATCTCAGATGGCGAGGCGAGAACGTGTCAACGGGAGAAGTGGAAGGGGTCATAAGCTCAATCGTTGGTCTCAAGGATACTATCGTCTACGGAGTAGCGGTAAGCACCAAACTTTTACCACAAGTCTTGAAGTATCTTTTAGCTCGGTTGCCCTGAAAACCAGTGTCGTGGCATCTGAGTTCTGAAAGTAAATAGATTGCGCAGCAATGCAATTTACCTCTCTTACTCCTACACGTGCCGTGTGGTGACGGCAGTAAGAATACATTTGTCACCACCCCAACTCTTCCCGTGGGTGTCGTAGGAGTCGACTAAGGGACTAAAGTGTTACTGATCATACACTTGACCCGGGTATGTCTGAAAACTACGACCAAGACCACCGGGGGATGGGCAGCAGCATCCCTAAAGTGCGGTGGAGACACTGCGATCGCCAACCCGCATGCCAAGCGTGGCGATTATGGCAAATACCCCCCAAAATAAAATGATAGCACAAAAAAGGCCGCGGCCCCGAGGTTCCGGCGACCCCCGGTGCCCTGGTTATGGTAGCGGCCAGGGTGCTAGCGGGGTCAGGGGTGCTAAGAATCTCCGGCAAAGATCCGGCTACCACCACCGACGACCTCTGGCCCTGGCAACTTATAACACACGTACACTGCGGACCGACGAAAAGTTAGTGGAACTGGAGGAAGGATTGAGCAAGTTGCGTTGGGACATTGTGGGATTGTCAGAAGTCCGAAGAGAGGGCGAGGACACGATAATCCTAAAGTCCGGCAACTTGCTCTATTTCCGGGAGGGCGACCAACAGTCCCAGGGAGGTGTCGGGTTCATCGTCCACAAGTCCCTCGTAAACAACGTGGTGAAGATCGAGAGTGTGTCGGCTAGGGTGGCGTACCTTATACTCAGAGTATCTGAGAGATACTCGCTGAAGGTCATACAGGTGTACGCGCCGACTTCGACACACTCCGACGACGAGGTGGAGGCTATGTATGATGATATCTCAAAAGCCATGCATAGCTCCAGAACCTACTTCACCGTTGTTATGGGGGACTTCAACGCGAAACTGGGCAAGAGAGATGGTGACGAACTGAGGGTGGGGCAATTTGGGGTTGGACGTCGGAACCACCGGGGCCATCTGCTGGCTGGTTTCTTGGAGAAGGAGGGACTCTACATGATGAACTCCTTCTTTAAGAAACGCGAGCACAGAAAATGGACTTGGATGAGTCCCGACGGTGCAACTAAAAACGAGATCGACTTCATCATGTCGACGAAGAGACATATATTCAACGATGTTTCTGTGATCGGTACGGTTAAAACCGGTAGCGATCACCGCCTGGTAAGAGGCACGTTGAATATATGTCCTAAGCTAGAACGCTCGCGACTGATGAAGTCTACGCTCCGTCCTGCACTCCATCTCCAAAACCCCGAGAGCTTTCAGTTGGAACTCCAAAACCGTTTCGATTGCCTAGGCGATGATGTGGACGTATTCAACGACGGGTTTGTGGAAGCTGTCCATAGCGCTGGGTCTAAGTTTTTTAAGACCCAGCGGACAAATAAGACCAGAAAGCTCTCAGACTCCACTCAGAAGCTAATGGAAAAAAGAAGTGAACTGGTTCTACAATCCTCAGTTGATGCGACTTTATACCGGCAGCTCAACAGACAGATCTCTAAGTCCCTCAAACGCGATATGCGCCAATTCCGTACCAAGTGTATAGAAGAAGCCATCGAGCGGAACAAGGGCTCTAAAGTTTTTGCAAGGGATCTGTCTGTTGGGCAAAGCCAGCTCGCCAAATTAAAGACTGAGGATGGTAGAATCGTCACATCCAGATCTGAGCTGCTGAGTGAGATAGAGGGTTTTTATGGACAGCTGTACACGTCAACTAGCAGACCCGAAGTTGATCTAGCGGAAGACCTCAGAGCTAGACTGACCCGACACTATACAGAAGATATCCCGGACATCAGCCTGTGCGAGATTAGAATGGCTCTTGAACAGCTCAAAAATAACAAGGCGCCTGGGGAGGACGGAATTACAGCTGAGCTTCTGAAGGCGGGTGGTAAACCGATCCTTACGGCCCTTCAGAAGTTGTTCAATTCCGTCTTACTGGAAGGGAGAACGCCAAAGGCATGGAACAGAGGTGTGGTGGTACTGTTCTTCAAAAAAGGTGACAACGCTTTATTGAAGAACTACCGACCCATATCACTTCTGAGCCATGTCTATAAGCTGTTTTCAAGAGTCATTACGAATCGTCTTGCACGCAGGCTTGATGACTTCCAGCCTCCCGAACAAGCCGGTTTCCGAAGAGGCTTTAGTACCGTAGACCACATCCATACGCTTCGCCAGGTTATACAGAAGACCGAAGAATATAACCTGCCCCTCTGTTTAGCGTTTGTGGACTACGAGAAAGCCTTCGATTCGATCGAAACCTGGGCAGTACTACAGTCTCTCCAACGGTGCCAAGTCGACTACCGCTATATCGAGGTGTTGAAGTGTTTATACGAGAGCGCCACAATGTCAGTCCGACTCCAAGACCAGAGCTCGAAACCTATTCTGCTGCAGCGGGGAGTTAGGCAAGGAGATGTTATCTCCCCTAAGCTGTTTACCGCTGCACTGGAGGATGTCTTTAAGACTCTGGACTGGAGAAGGCTGGGTATCAACATAAACGGCGAGTACCTCACTCACCTTCGATTCGCTGACGATATAGTAGTCTTGGCTGAGACCTTGGAGGACTTAAGTACTATGCTCGTTGACCTCAGTAAAGCCTCCGAGCGAGTTGGTCTTAGGATGAACATGGATAAGACGAAAATCATGTCGAATTCCCATGTAGCACCAACTCCCGTAATAATCGGAGACTTTACACTCGAAGTTGTAGACGAATATATATACCTAGGGCAAACTATTCAGTTAGGTAGGTCCAACTTCGAGAAAGAGGTCAATCGTCGAATCCGACTCGGTTGGGCAGCGTTCGGGAAGCTACGACACATATTTTCGTCCAATATTCCGCAGTGTTTGAAGACGAAAGTCTTTAATCAGTGTGTGTTGCCAGTGATGACATACGGTACTGAAACGTGGCCGCTTACAATGGGCCTCATAAGAAGGCTCAAAGTCACCCAAAGGGCAATGGAGAGGGCTATGCTAGGAGTCTCTCTGCGTGATCGGATTAAAAATGAGACCATCCGCAGCAGAACCAAAGTAACCGAAATAGCTCTTCGAATCGCTAAACTGAAGTGGCAGTGGGCGGGGCACATTGCGCGTAGAACCGATGGCCGTTGGGGCGGGAAGGTTCTTGAGTGGCGGCCACGTACCGGAAGGCGTAGCGTGGGTAGGCCCCCCACAAGGTGGACCGATGACCTGGTGAAGGTCGCAGGAGTCCGCTGGCTGCGGGTGGCGCAGGACCGGTCATTGTGGCAATCTTTGGGGGAGGCCTATGTTCAGCAGTGGACGTCTTTCGGCTGATATGATGATGATGATGATGATGATGACTCCTACACGTACCTGGCCACGTCTGTCTACCCATAGGTTATGTGGAATAGATCTTTTTAGCAATCTTTTGCTCTCTTTAATTTGTCAATGTGTTCTCTGTAATTTTGATGTCCTCTCCTGCCTTATTATGTTATATTTGGTTAATGTCAATGTACCTATCATGTATTCTGGTTGCCCTGAAAACCAGCGCCATGGCTAAAACTTTAGCTAACGGCATATGCTGAGTGGCATCCATTTTGGTGTTGTTTTTAGTTTAAGATGTATTTTAATTTAAGTTTATCTTTTTCCACCAAATAAATGAATTAAATATATTCTGATTTAAACTTTCACGATTATCACTCATATTTTAAAGATAAACGGGTCTTAATCGCGTAAACTTACGTTTAATTATATCCTGACGTTTCGGTCATGACGTTACACCCGTGGTCGCAGGCAGACTGGCGAGAGAATGTATCAACACCTTCGAGCTGCGCGGGTTTTTCGAACTACCCGCACTTGATCTTGATTATTCACTTCTAGGCTAGGGTTGTCACTAAAATGGATGTTTCACCACGCTTACATTTGTAAATCACGGGATTCCACGCGGACGAGATTCCTTGCCCCTCATTTTGATTAAAATTCCGATGTTTCTTAATTTCAGTAGCTTCCCATACTTTTCGGCTATGATGTATACGCTCGGTTGGGACAGGATATAATTAAACGTAAGTTTACGCGATTAAGACCCGTTTGTCTTTAAAATATGAATTATATTCTATTCTATTCTATAAAATTGTGGATTTTATTAAAGTACTTACCCCCATTTCCAAGAATATTATGTAGTTCGCTAAGGTGTGCAATACAAACGTTCTACTTGTTTTTCAGATTCCAAACGTAGAAGGCAAAGCAGGCATGGTGGCCATCACAGATCCTGAGAAGAACGTCAATCTATCCTCCCTCGCGAAAGGAGTCAATTCTTCCCTCCCTTCTTACGCCAGGCCTCTCTTCCTTAGAATCTTGCCAGAACCTTCCATCACAACCACCTTCAAGCTTCGAAAGAAGGAGTTGGTAGAACAGGGCTATGCCCTTGGGATTCATGATGACCCCATGTATTTTCTGGATCAAAGTGGGGAATACGTTCCTTTGACGAAGACGGTTTATGAAGATATAGTTGGTGGTGTTGTGAGATTGTGACTTTAGGAATATTTAAGGTCGTAGTCCGTTCAAATTTAAAAACATTGTTTTTTTATCATTGCATTCACTGCTTCGACTTACTACTTGACCATAAGTATGTCACAGAATCTCTGGGACCAATAGATTCTTTGACATACTTATGACTAAACCCCGTTATCTCGTCATACTGATAGACATTAATTTTCCGTAGGGATTTCCACGAGAATGTCGCTTACGTGACGCTTATACTATCTATGGCAGCTACGTTAAATAAATGCCCAAAGATAGAAAAAACGTGAACGTGTAAGTTAAGTCCCGAAGTATTACCACACTAAAGCTCTGAAATGGAATTCGAGATCAAAAATGTAAACAATCTATGACAATGACACCTTTTCTGCTTTCAAAATAAAATAAAGTCTTCTTTCAGCAAAATACGCTATCTATGATATTTAAGGTACTTTCCCTCCATGTGGCATCGCCGTGGGACGCCCTGTATATGATTAAAAAAATAATGTATGATATTAAAAATTTGTAAAATATTTAAAAACTATACGTACCGTCAGTGACAGTGACATGCATGTGCGCATTTTTTAAAAAGTATTTCAATGATTTTAGATTACCCACCTCTCGCGATATTTTTTTTGTGGTAGTATCCCATTTGTTTACATTTTTGATCTCCAATTCGATTTCAGATCTTAGAACTCGGGTTCCTATCTTTTTTAGAAGTACTAAAATAATCGCGTTACGTAAGCGACATTCTCGATTTATCTATAGTTTGTATATCAATACAATGTGTTATTTTTGGCCGTTTAAACCTGTGTTAATTGTTACTTGTAGAACGTTATTAGAGATTTAAGACATTAGCTGCATGATGCGATAAAATGGGTTAAAATAAATTTATACATTTATTTGAAGGGTCCACGGAAAAAACATGTCCAGGGCTTAAAAAATCAAGGCAAATTCACACCTTATTCTGTTAAAAGTAAGGTGGTTTTTTCTTCTGTAATTTGAATTGACTAGACATGTTTTTTTCCGTGGATCCTTCATTTGACTATATTCTACAGCATCCACATTAGCGAGAAGTCGCATTTTGTTGCAGTTATTTGTAAGCTAGTAGTAACTTGTTTTTTACATTTGATAAAAACATATGTTTATTTAAAAACTCTACAATCGATAACATACATAAATTAAATCTAACTTACCTAACCAATGTCAGATTAGCTCTTGTGGCATTGTGCCGAGGATGCTGGCGGCATTTCCTCGCTATATCGCAATGTTGACTTTCACTGTGCGACGAAGTCGCCAGCTCTTCGGTCTTTAGTTACATATTTCGTTAATCCCTTAGTTATTTCTATGTAACTGACGATTATAAATAAGATATTAAATAAAACCAATTATTGTACAAAACTTATTTATTCAAGTCTTTGGAATGACTATTTTGTTCATGAATCCCCAATCACGAATTTCGTAATAAAAACTGACCATGTGTGTGTCGAACCAAGTATATTTACGAGTACGTATACCAAGTATTTTGGAATACGTGGAATTTGGATTTTGTAATAACAAAACCTACATTTATTGGCACAATTATAAAACAGCATAGACACTCAGAATACTCAGATACTTCTGCTTAAGACTCATATTGTTTTATTGTATATCTGTTGGAATTCCTTCCATAAATAAATAAATTAACTATTTATTTTCACGCTCGTCCAGCGTGGCGATTATGGGCATTTACCTCATAATGCGTCTATAGGCATAGTTAATAGGAGAGGCTTATGTCCAGCAGTGGACTGAGATAGGCTGATGGTATAATGTGATTCAATATCATCATGAATGGTCCGACACGCGACTAGCCGTTTTCTATAAAATTACCATAGCATTAATACTGTTTACGCCGGTTCATCGACCTTATTGCACACGATCTGCCAGAACACGATCCAGATGGGCAGGATGGTTGTTGTCACCACGTTGAAAAGCCAGTTTCCGTATATCTGCAACAAAAATCACATCTATACATATTATGCGTACACATGTGTCAAGTCAGAAGCGCAATTCGATCTGCCCCCCTAAACACTATAAAATAGTCACAAGTACCAGGCAGTCAGAAACGCAAAGAGCTAACTCCGCCTCTAAACCCTATAAAACAGCTGTGCATCGCATGCACGCGTACCAGGCTGTCAGCGACGGCGAACATGGTGGCCTGCATGTAGGGTGCAGCGCGCTGTTATGAGTACCAGAAATAAAAGGATCCGATTAGCAACCATAAACAATCTAAATCAGTAGTGTATATGAGCGACATGTACCAGGCAGTCAAAAACGCAAGGAGCTAATTGTCGTTGCGCCTATAAAATCCGCTATGTGATTGATTTATGACTTTGAAATAGTAACCTAGCAACTATACACAAACCCCCTTATTCATAAACGTAACATAACTTAACAAGCCGCTAAGTATTGTTTGTCCCGTTTGCTCTTATGGACACATTGTTAAGATCGAAAGGGACAAACAATTATTAGCGGCTTGTTAAGTTAGCAGACGTTTCTGAATAAGGGGGAAAGAGTATTAATTGAATTAATTAAAATCCACCACATGTCGGTTTTTACTAGGGCTCACGGTACACGTGTAACCCGCCAAACCGGATACCCGTGTTCTTAAGCCCGACGGTACTAAGAACCCGAATTACACGAACCCGCCGGGTACCCGTGTCCATGTCCAATACACGGATACCGTTTACACGAAACCGCGTGCTACCCGGGTACCCGGGTACTTAAGACCGAACCGAACGGGTTCGAAATAATTTGAGCAAATGCAAATAAGGTCTATTATTGAATGTAACAGCTTCGTTCAACACTACAAAACACTACCCTGTTCAGGAAAGGTCAGCCGATATAACTTTTTTATTAATGTTTTATAAATTTCGACTCTATTTGTTAGGTAATAAGGTCTATTTGACACAATTAGCCTTCCTTTTATCTATTTGTACTATAGGTAGTTCTTAAAGCGTTAATAGACGTTCGAATATGGTCCACTCCGCACCGCGAACTTGGTCCGCTCCGTACGTGCGCTCGACTCGCCACACCATCGCACCGTTCAAAAACGGTCCAGTGCGTTTCGTGCTACCAGACAGTGATCACGTCGATATGCCTCCGATTTTATGCAAAAAAACTAAAATCGCGTTAGTTGTGGCAACCATCGTCGCTACAATCAATTTGTGCGGACCGCACCAAATCCTGTGGGAAAACCATCGAACCGACCGCACCGTCAATAATAATAATGTCGGCGGACCGCTGAACACACCATCGAATTTGGTACGGAGCGGACCAAGTTCGCGGTGCGGAGTGGACCATGTTCGAACGTCTATTAACGCTTTTAAGTCCCACGACCCATTCGTACGCTTCTCGTCAAAGATGTCCCCGAACCCGCGGGTAATTAAAGTCCGTGTAAATAATACCCGTGTATCCGTGTACCCGTGCAGACGGGTATTATTTACACGGACTTTAATTACCCGTGTAAATCGGGTCAGAAACCCGTGTACGTGTAACACGAACACGGGTATGAGAAACGTTGACACGAAACCCGGACACGACCGCGAGCCCTAGTTTTTACAGGCGCAACGACGTAATTCAATCTGCCTCAAAACAGTGGAAGAAAACAGTCACAGGTACCAGGCAGCCAGAAACGCAAGGAGCTAATCTACTCCGCCTCTAAACCCTATAAAACAGCGGTGCACCGCTCCCACACGTACCAGGCTGTCAGCGACGGCGAACATGGTGGCCTGCATGGCGGCGTCCCGGCCGCGGCCCGCGGCGCCGGCCCACGGCTCTTCGGGGAACAGCGCGCGGCTGTATAGCGCCATGGAGAGGGTCACAGCTGATAGCGGGTGGAGGAGAAGGCAGAAGATGCGCTTGAAGAGGAGGGATATGCCGCTGAAAAGATTTTGAAAGTTATTTAATTGTATAGGTGCGACCGGGGGTGCGATTTTTTAATTTCACCAGTGACTTATTCTCACCGAAAACAAGTGATTTCCCTTGAGTTCATATTTTTGAAATGTCATCGGTGACTACAATTGTCATACCTATGATATCGCTTTACGAGTGCCCCGACCCACTCCATTTGAAATCACCGTGTGACTATTTTTGACAGTTGACTTAGTGACATCTGCCATTTTTCAAAACATGAAATGTATTCAAAGTATGAAAAATAAAAACCGATACTAAGGGCAACACTACTACATCTGCGCAAAAAGGAACATAACAGGATAATTGTCTATGACATTGTACAATTTCTGCATGTTGGTAAAGAACGTGTGAGAATCAAAAATACGGCATTTGGAAAACAGTGGGTGACTAAAATTTATCACCTGTGATTTATTACCTCAATATCATCGGTGAAATTCAAAAATCGCACTCCAGACCGCAGCTTTAAAAACGGTGACGCAAAGGAATAACTGTGATCACGTGGTGCATCTGCGTAATCACCACACCGCCACTTAAAAAACGGTGACGGGACGGCTGCAGATTTTGTGCATAAATAACTATTATGAATAAGGGGGTTAGAATATAATGTCAGTTTAATAAAAAGTACCACTTTTTCATACTAACCTCATCTTCCCACCGCCTTTAGTCACCACCCCAACTACCAGGGCAACAGGAGTGTACAGAACAGCGATCGCCAAACCAAGCGGGAAGTTATGCATACCCACAGACAAGCACACGGTCGCTAACTCAACCAACAATAGAATGTTCACTAGAGATAACTCCTCATAGGTCATGCGACCCTTGCGGAGAAGCCGGGGCAAAAAGGGGGATATCAGGGTCAGGAGAACCGATATGGCGATGAGGCCGTAGTATACGGATACTTCTGATGGCTGGTCGTATACTGCACCTGGAAATTGAAAGGGTATTAGTATATTGGATGTGGAAACTGTTTTAAAGTTCGCCTATTCTAGCATTTGTCCAGAGGCCTATATTTCATAAGCTTGTAACTTGTAATACAAGTGGAAGTCTCTTTTTGACACTATTAATTAGATAAGGACTTCCGCTTGTATTACATTACAAGTTACAAGCTTTCGAGAAATAGGTACTAGGTCTCAAGACACTAGAAGTTTTTCCCACAATTGATTATTATTTATTATTAAGTGTCCCACTGCAGGGCAAAGGCCTCCCTCAAATTCTTCCACGTATCCCTATCCCCTGAAGTTTCCCACAATAGTACATCTAATTGCTACAGAGGCCGGGCCCGGGACGAAAGGGGTCGAAGACATAGACGACAGACCTAAGCGATGCCTAGTAGATCTGAGGCAGGCAACCACATTTCCCCCCGTGGTACATAAAAAAAAAAATTAAAAATTTAAACTGTTTATTTCACACAAAGGTACATTTATAATTTTTTTAGGTACACAAAACTCTAATCTAATAATTATTTAGATTTTAGGTGAGTTAGGTCTTACTAAATGGTTATTTAATTACATTAGTGAGGCACTTAATGTTCATTTCACAATAATTTTACCTTACAGAATATCATGTGTACGTTGTGTGGTACGTGGTATAGTGTCTCAAACACCGAATTTAAAGAAAAAAACATCTACATCATGCGTTGTAGCTCAAAAATACTGTAAAAGCTTTGTTCCCCTATGTAACCTAGCCATATGAGAAACAAATATATGTATATAATGTAAAATGCGCTATAAACTAAGACCAGCCAGGTTGCATCAAGTTTTTTTAATTGCTGAATGAGATGACGCCTGCAGCCTGCTTTGCCAGCCTAAGATCTGAAATCGAATTGGAGATCAAAAACGTAAACAAATGGGATACCACCACAAAAAACTATTCACGAGAGGTGGGTAATCAAAATCATTGAAATACTTATTTAAAAAAATCGTTTTTACTGTCACTGACTGTACGTATATTTTTAAATTATGCTACTAGTTTTTAATATAAAACATTATATTTTTAATAATATCTTTGTCTAGTTTTAATAAAATGTAAGGTTTAATTTATACTACTGGCAATGACAAGAAGTTCTAAACATTTGGTTCGCAGCTATAACAATAAATAGTTTATTCGTAATTTAATACGGTAAGAATACTAAGAACCATTTAAGAGGGTTCGTATTTATGCCTATGTACTTAAAAAAATCAAAACAAGGTGGTGATCTAAATGACTCTTTTATGAATTTAAAAAACTCGTCAAATTTTGCATTACTAAGGACATTAATACAGATTTTAATATTTTGACCTACAAATGAATCATTTTCATTTATTAATCGAAAGGGATTAGATTGCAACTATAGACATTGACTGAAATTCGTTCTCCGACTATCCTAAAGATTAAAGTAACACGAGACGTTTTCAAACATTGATTATGTTGATTATTTATGTATCATTCTAGCAAATTTTCTAGGTATTATTTTTGTAATCAGGAACCGTGGACACTCAGCCGTATCTTTTTTATAGCCATGTTCAAAAATATATTGAAAAATGTGATACTTTTGTGTCGAACATACTTTGACTTTTGCGTATCTACACCTACAAATAAAACATTGTCTTTGGCTTAGTAGGTACGTGTAAGGATAATTGTAAGTGTGGAAATAAATAAAATAAAATAAAAAGCTAATCTCAAAACGCCACCTCAATTTACAAAGGTGTTAAAAAATACGTTCGATATAAATCGTTTTATACCCCTGGAATGTCACTTTAACATCGACAATATAATGTCATGTCATTGTCATAGTTTGTTTACATTTTTGATCTCGAATTCTATTTCAGAGCTTAGGCCTGCAAGAGTTATATAAGATTCCACCAACGACCTCTTCTAAACTCACTTGGAACATCCTACTTAAAAACTCAACTAGTAAATTTGTTACTACTATGATTGCTATTTAAACTTACCAATCTGACTCAAAAGTATAGGCGAATTCATAACAGCATAACCCAACAAATGCACCAGCAAATAATTCGCTCCAATATTAACTATACTCATGCTGCTCTCTTCTTTTCTCTCTCTATGTCTCTTTCCACCTTTCTTGCCTTTTTCTTTCCCTAATTCCGATTGGAATTTATCTTTAAGCTCCTTAGATTCCTTGCATTCATCATCTTCAGGTTTCTTTCTATGTCGAAGAGTCTCAGATTCAGGTAACTCTTCAGTTTTATCGTCGCCTGGTACATTGACGTCTGAAGTTTTGCGTTTGTGTTTGTGTGTTGGTTTTTCTTCATTTTCTTGTTGTGTTGTTACCCAGAGAGATAGAGCTCGGACGAGCATAGCCACGCATAGGAGGCAGAGGGATGGCATGTATTGACCTGAAAAATAAGTTTTGGACAAAATAGTATTATTACGACACAAGTGCGAAAAACATGAAATTCGAAACGAGTGGCGATGTTTTAAAACACGACAGAAGGGAGTGTTATAAATCGACACGAGTTACGAATTTCCTTTTTGCACGTGTCTCGTATGGACGACATTTTTTAGTACAGATGGCTCTCCGAAATTTTGGACCAAACGTAAAATGAGCCACTTCTCGCACTAGAGCCTAAAAAAGGCACCATCTGTACTAAAATAGCACCGTAAAACTACCCAACTATAGTCCAAAAGCTCCCAACAATGGTCCAAAAATAAGTCATATATCTTCGTTTTAGTGTAACTATTATATTATTGACGCAGTTGTTACACAAAATCTCCTCATTAATGATTAAAAAACTTAGATAAATCCAAAAAAAAAAGATTTCCATTGATGCTTAATTACGAGTTGAACTTGTGGACCATAGTTGTAGTACTGGACTATAGTTATATGGTTTTACGGTACATTACGACACAAGTGCGAAAAACATGAAATTCGAAACGAGTGGCGATGTTTTAAAACACGACCGATAGGGAGTGTTTTAACCCTTTAACGGGAAGACAGATGTCAGACATGCGCAAAATTGAACTCTTACCACTTTGACACAATGTTGAAACATGGTGGGAAACATGTTCCCTCTGCCTTATAAAGGGTTAAATCGACACGAGTTACGAATTTCGTTTTTGCACGTGTCTCGTACGACGTTTTTTAGTACAGATGGCCCTCCGAAGTTTTGGACCTGACGTAAAATGACTCGCACTAGAGCCGAAAAAGTACACCATCTGTACTAAAAAAGAAGTTTTAGACAAAAATTTAATTTTTGATGTCTTTTATCGCCGACTGTATAGCCTAACCACTGTTGTAAGGTCCAGTTCGCCATTGTATTTATATAGTGAACTTATGGCTATACTTAATTTCGTAATTGCATTTAAAGTTTTTAGCCGCAGTCCAAAATCAAAATAATTAACAAACCTGCATTATTTAACCTTTTGGACGCCAACGACTGATATATTGGCACCGTAGGCTCAACGCCAAAGACCGATATATAAGTCTTGGTCCACAGAGCAATATAAACCGCATGTGCATAAAGTTCACGTTAAATTTTGACATTTTACTGATGTGGCGTCTGATTGACAGCTTTTGTATTTGAAGTGGCGTCAAAAAGGTTAATAATAAATACTCAGAAGTTAGTAGTATTTCTTTCTAGCGTTAACCTATACAATAACATACAGTAGTTCGCATAAAAAACTCACCGATAGAAACGAATCTGTTAGTAGCCGCCATCATGTAAAAGAAGTAACTCTGATGGAATCTTTCCAACAAATTGTTCAAAGACCTCAATATGCTCTCTAAAGTGACACCAAGGCGGCAAAAATACGCAGAGGTAAGAGAATTCCCTTCAGAACGCAACTTTCCAAGAGTTTAAGTAATTGGTCAAAAGACTAACTTGATGATGGAACAATTATTGAGGAGTTTCTTTTCAAATAGGCTTCTTTTCACTAGGGTTACGTTTTTTATGTTTTTATTGGGGGTTACGTTTTTTATGTAAAAGAAGTAACTCTGATGGAATCTCTCCAACAAATTGTTCAAAGACCTCAATATGCTCTTTAAAGCGACACCAAGGCGGTAGAAATACGCAGAGGTAACAGCATTCACTTCAAAACGCAACTTACCAAGAGTTGAAGTAATTTGTCAAAAGACTAACTTGATGATGGAACAATTGAGGAGTGTCTTTTCAAAAAGGCTTATAATCACTAGGGTTATTTTTTCTATATTTTTATACGAGAAATAAGCTCTGTTAACAAAGTGCAAATAAGTCCTTTTGAAAGACACTTGTCAATTCTTAATAATTGTTCAGCTCACTCTTTAGCAGGATACCAGGGCAGCAGAAGTCAGCAGTAGTTCTTTCTAGCGTTAATCTAGCTATATAATAAGCAGTAGTTCGCATAAAAAGGACTTACCGATAGAAACGAATCTGTTAGTAGCCGCCATCATGTAAAAGAAGTAACTCTGATGGAATCTCTCCAACAAATTGTTCAAAGACCTCAATATGCTCTCTAAAGCGACACCAAGACGGTAGAAATTCGCAGAAGTAACAGCATTCACTTTAGAACCAAGACTTGAAGTAATTGGTCAAAAGATTAACTTGATGATTGATGATGAGTTCACTCTTTAGCGGAATACCAGGACAGCAGAAGTCAGCAGTAGTTCTTTCTAGCGTTAATCTAGCTGTATAATAAGTAGTAATTCGCATAAAAAGGACTCACCGATGGAAACGAATCTGTTAGTAGCCGCCATCATGTAAAAGAAGTAACTCTGGTGGAATCTTTCCAACAAATTGTTCAAAGACCTCAATATGCTCTCTAAAGCGACACCAAGGCGGTAGAAGTTCGCAGAAGTTAGTGCGTTCACTTTAGGAGGTGTGCCGGCCGGGTCGGACGCGTCTCGGCCTTCCAGGGTCACGGCTTCGATTCCGAAACGGTGGAATAGGCCGTGGTTGCCATTTGGTACCTAGAAAAAATTTACAAATATTTTATTACTGAGACATTTTTATTGAAACCTGTGCTTTATTTAGAATACCCTTCTGTTTTTTTATTGCTGTGCAGGTTTCAAGTAATTAACCAATTTCAAAAAAGGAGAAAGTTCTCAATTCAACACATTTTTTTTTATATTTTACTTATAACCGGTATAACCCTGTTGGCACCAAGTATTTTTTTTTTTAACTAAGTGTTTATTGAATTAAGTTTTTATCGACTACTGTACTTTCTTTGGAATGCCCCTTTACAGACATTTATTTTTTATTGCTGTGCTAGTTAGTTATTTAGTATTATAAGCACTCACCCCAGCAATTTGCGTGACAACCTGCCCGAGCAACGTGTATACTCCATTGGTCCATTCATCCACTGGGTTACGACTGCGTATCCAAGAATAACTGCAACAAAAACACATATATTACTATCTTGTAAGGTTATTCATAATCATAACAAAAGGCTCTCACCACAGATGTCATATATACCATATGTAGATCAAGCAAACGTATCTACTTAGCGTGTCAAATGAACTCGGTGAAATCCACTGAGTTGTCCGTCTTTAATCGCAGCTTGCAGCTTTCGGGCGTCAAATTTTGTGAGTTGAAGTGAACAAAAACATTAATAAGGCCTCCTTAAGTAATATTAATTGCTACAACACAAAAAAATATGAATACTCAAGGGCCTGAGACATATTTAAAATCACAGGCAAGTAACAACTTCAGTATAAAATCTGACACGCTCGGCCGCCATACAAATGAATGAACTTGTTTCTTCTATCCAAATCTAATTCTGTGGCTCTCACAGTGCATACTGCTGTATGGTGACGGCAGTAAGAATACATTTGTCACCACCACAACTCTTCCGGTGGGTGTCGTAGGGTCGACTAAGGGATTGAAGTGTCACTTGACCATTTTATTGATCATTCATTAACCGACTTCAAAAAGGAGGAGGTTTACAATTCGTCGAAATCTTTTTTTTTTTATGTATGTTCCCCGATTACTCGAAGACGCGTGGACCGATTTGAAATATTCTTTTTTTGTTTGAAAGGGTATACCTTCTAGTTGGTCCCATTGTCACCGAATTCAGATCTGATGATGGGATCCTGGAGAAATCGAGGGAACTCTTCAAATGTTGTAGGCACACGTAACATTTTTCATTTATTTTCGAAGACTAATCAAGTATTTGCATCTAGTCATGAACATCTTAAGTTGGTGATCTGATGATGGAAGGTACAACTCTTTAGCAATTAGGAGTTGGGGGATAATTCTTTAAGTATAACATATTTCGTGTATTTTGGAAGCTATTTGAGTATTTGCCTTTAGGTGGTCATCCTTTCATGTTGGTGAGCTGATGATGTAAGGTACAACTCCTTGGATATTAGGAGTTGGGGGATAATTCTTTAAATATAACACATTTCATATATTTTGGAGGCTATTCGAGTATTTGCCTTTAGGTGGTCATAGTCTCATGTTGGTGAGCTGATGATGAAAGGAATAACTCCTTAACGATTAGGGGTTGGAGGATCATTCTTTGTATATAACAAATGTCATACATTTTCGAGATCTATTCAAGTGTTTGCTTAGTAGTTATGACATGTCGGTTAGCGGTTAGTGATTCTTTAAATAATATTGGCATGCTAAGTCTGTTACCTTTGAAATAGTTTTTGTATTCATAAATTCATATAAGTTCGCCAGTTCAGGTTTTATGGCCTACTACAGTGCAGTACATTCTAATTATAAGTATTTAGAGCATACTGAATAACGATTTTATATTTACACTACTAAAAAGCAAAAAATAAAATATTTTAAAAATAAAAATAAAACCGCCTTCAAAAATTCGCCCGAACTAAAAAGTTAAAAATAATTTTGGTTCCTACTTCTTAGGATTTCCTACTCAAACCTTTAAACCTTTTACCCTATTCATTGAAATAAAACATTATGGCTAGGTACCCTACAGATTTCTTAGAAGTCGGTGCCAAGCCAAATATGTTCACTTGGCGAGTACTTATATGTATTTGATAGAGCTTTGTAACTTACTGTCACTCCGGTTATGCTTTCATGAAAATGACTGAGGCAGACCATTCTGTTGATAAAAGCGTAATCGAAGTGACAGTAAGTTACAAAGCTCTATCTAATATACAGGGTGGAAAGGGACGACGTTCCTTCCCACTACCGACCGAGTCTACCAACCATTACGATGAACTTTCAGTATGGGACCAACGTCGAAATATAAAAAAAAAAATTAACCCCTCATACAAAGTGAGTGATTAGTTAAAGTTCAATAGTATGGAAAAGTCAATTTTCCATGTACGCTTTCGATGTTGATCCCATACTGAAAGTTCATTGTAATGGTTGGTAGACTCGGTCGGTAGCGGGAAGGAACGTCGTCCCTTTCCACCCTGTATACCTATGAACGTATTCGGCTTGGCACCGACTTCTAAGAAATCTGTAGGGTACCTAGCCATAATGTTTTATTTCAATGAATAGGGTAAAAGGTTTAAAGGTTTGAGTAGGAAATCCTAAGAAGTAGGAACCAAAATTATTTTTAACTTTTTAGTTCGGGCGAATTTTTGAAGGCGGTTTTATTTTTATTTTTAAAATATTTTATTTAGTTAAAGATATATCGATAAGACTGAAAGTAACAAAGGATATATACAGGATGGCCCATTCAAATCGGTCAGTATGGGAAAATCAGAAACTATAAGACATACGAAGTTCTTAGGAACCATGTTACTGATTTTGATAAAAAGAAAAACTGCATTCATACCTTTGAAAAAAAAAACTGTACCCAGCTAGGGAATCGAACCCGGTTGTTTTGAAAAAATAAACTTACAGTATTTCTATTCAGATATCGTTTGTGTAGGTCTTAAGTACTAAATGTCTCTAAGAAACATGATGTCTAAAATGAATGGAATTCATTGTTTTCACGTACTTAAATCAATTTTACTATGTGTTTATTCTGTAATACTTAAGAAAAAAAGTTGTATTTCATATTTCTCAACGCAGTTTTCCTTATTATTAAAATCGATGACATGGTTCCTAAGAACAGATCTTCGTAAGTCTTATAGTTTCAGACTTTCCTATACTGACCGATTTGAATGAGCCACCCTGTATATCGACTTGCTAAGTTAGTAAACGTTTATGAATAAGGGTGTTACAATTTTATTTTCTAATTTCAGAAACTATTACCTGTTTTTGTAAGAGTGGTGTATACCCGACTTGACGCATAACTTATGAACCAGATTACCAAGATCGAGGTTAGGTAACTGCCCGTTCAATCCTTCCACCTTTACTTCAATGTATTCTGAAACATGATACTAACTTCAAGTAACGCATAACCAAAGTATAATAAATATTACTAATGTACAGCATGGGAATGGGACACCCTTCGTGCGCTCGTTCGATACGGTAAACGGTAAGAGATGAATTTTAAGATTTGAGTGTGTTGGTGCCAATTTATCGTTTTCTTAAACAGAAACGCTTATTTGTTGCTGAATGTCAGTTTTATCTTTTAAGCAGCGGTTAGACGGTCAATCATATCAGTCCAAAGACACAGAGTTCAAATTCACCTGGGAGCATTCAATTATTATTATTACGTAACGCAATTTTTGAAGAAAAGATTCCACAATTGAATCCGGATCTAAAGTGGAATCCTGAGCGTAATGAAGGAAGGATTCAAGCGTTAACGCCCAAGACGAATTAATATTTAGATACCGTGTGACACATACTGCTTTTCACACCACCTATGAGAAAAATAAAAGATATATCTCATATTAAATATTTATGCAAATAATCGATTCTGAAGAAATTTTTATCAATTATGAACGTACTGTTTATTTTCATATTTCATTGTAATTATTTAGGCTGGCAATAGAAAGTCCTTGAACAGAAAAGTGCCACTTTGATCCCTCCCAGCAGGGAAGAAAAGGCCCGTATTCGAATAGTTGGTGTGTAAAAACAGTTAATTATGTCTCTTTTCTGTCGCCATTCAACTTTTTACCCACACAGTAGTGACGATACTTACTTATTTTAGGCGTATGTATCTCCAAATTGATGGCTGCCTGAATAGACCCAGACCTGCCCTTCAGTTTACCAGGGTTCAAGCATTTCTTATGCTCAAAACCCATACCCAAAGACCCCAAGTCCAATTTCGGCATACCAGGCGACCAGAAACCACCGAGAGATGTGTAGAAAGTGCCTGAGTCGCGTTGGATCCCGTGGTATGCTTCTAGCCACGCCTGCATTCCTAGTTGTTCGTGTTCAGTCACAAGGAAGATTATGTCTTTAGCCCAGTATTTTTGTGCTGAAAAAGAAGTTTATTCCCGTTGAAATTTGAGCTGTCAGAAGAACATGTAAAAGGGAAAATGTCACATGTTTTGTAATCATATCAATCAATAATTGATGTAAAATATGGATTTATTATCCCTGCGGCGAGGTGACGGCAGCAAAAATGCGTTTATCACCACCCCAACTCTTCCTGTGGGTATCGTAAGTATCGACTAAGGGATTAAGTGTCACATGACCATTCATTTATTGAAGAACTAGCGACCCGCCCCGGCTTCGCACGGGTACTATACCTACATAAAAAGATTCCTCTTGAATTACTCTACCTATTAAAAAAAATCTCATCAAAATCCGTTGCGTAGTTTTAAAGATTTAAGCATACAAAGGGACAGAAAAAGTGAATTCATTTCATCAATCATGCATGCATTAGCCTATGATAGTCCACTGCAGGACGTATGCCTCTCCTATTAACTATGATATACGCATTAAAGGGTAAATGCCCATTATCGCCACGCTGGGCAAGCGGATTGGCGATCGCAGTAATGTGTCCACTATGATGACGCTGCTGCCCATCTTTTATCAAATAATGGTCAGTGACACTTCATTCCCTTAGTCGACTCATACGACACCCGCAGGAGGAGTTGGGGTGGTGAAAAATGTATTCTTACTGCCGTCACCACACCGCCAACGGTCATTTATACAATGGAGACAAATTACTGCGACCGCCAGCCCGCTTTCCCAGCGTGGCGATAATGGCCATTACCTCCTAATGCAGATTTGAAGAGCGATGCAATTTGAACTTAATAGTATCGTATAGAAAGAGTCGTTATTTCTTTAAACGGGTTTTTGGAGAGGGTTTTCTGTACTTGTAGGTACTAATATGTTGCCGTGTGGTGACGGCAGTAAGAATACATTTGTCACCACCCCAACTCCTCCTGCGGGTGTCGTAAGAGTCGACTAAGGGATTGAAATGTCACTGACCATTCTACAAGATTAATGATGGGCAGCAGCGTCATCATAGTGGACACATTACTCATCATCATCATCATCATATCAGCCGAAAGACGTCCACTGCTGAACATAGGCCTCTCCCAAAGATTGCCACAATGACCGGTCCTGCGCCACCCGCATCCAGCGGACTCCTGCGACCTTCACCAGGTCATCAGTCCACCTTGTGGGGGGCCTACCCACGCTACGCCTTCCGGTACGTGGCCGCCACTCAAGAACCTTCCCGCCCCAACGGCCATCGGTTCTACGCGCAATGTGCCCCGCCCACTGCCACTTCAGTTTAGCGATTCGGAGAGATATTTCGGTTACTTTGGTTCTGCTGCGGATGGTCTCATTTTTAATCCGATCACGCAGAGAGACTCCTAGCATAGCCCTCTCCATTGCCCTTTGGGTGACTTTGAGCCTTCTTATGAGGCCCATTGTAAGCGGCCACGTTTCAGTACCGTATGTCATCACTGGCAACACACACTGATCAAAGACTATCGTCTTCAAACACTGCGGAATATTGGACGAAAATATGTGTCGTAGCTTCCCGAACGCTGCCCAACCGAGTCGGATTCGACGATTGACCTCTTTCTCGAAGTTGGACCTACCTAACTGGATAGTTTGTCCTAGGTATATATATTCGTCTACAACTTCGAGTGTAAAGTCTCCGATTATTACGGGAGTTGGTGCTACATGGGAATTTGACATGATTTTCGTCTTATCCATGTTCATTTTAAGACCAACTCGCTCGGAGGCTTTACTGAGGTCAACAAGCATAGTACTTAAGTCCTCCAAGGTCTCAGCCAAGACTACTATGTCGTCAGCGAATCGAAGGTGAGTGAGGTACTCGCCGTTTATGTTGATACCCAGCCTTCTCCAGTCCAGAGTCTTAAAGACATCCTCCAGTGCAGCGGTAAATAGCTTAGGGGAGATGACATCTCCCTGCCTAACTCCCCGCTGCAGCAGAATAGGCTTCGAGCTCTGGTCTTGGAGTCGGACTGACATTGTGGCGCTCTCGTACAAACACTTCAACACCTCGATATAGCGGTAGTCGACTTGGCACCGTTGGAGAGACTGTAGTACAGCCCAGGTTTCGATCGAATCGAAGGCTTTCTCGTAGTCCACAAACGCTAAACAGAGGGGCAGGTTATATTCTTCGGTCTTCTGTATAACCTGGCGAAGCGTATGGATGTGGTCTACGGTACTAAAGCCTCTTCGGAAACCGGCTTGTTCGGGAGGCTGGAAGTCATCAAGCCTGCGTGCAAGACGATTCGTAATGACTCTTGAAAACAGCTTATAGACATGGCTCAGAAGTGATATGGGTCGGTAGTTCTTCAATAAAGCGTTGTCACCTTTTTTGAAGAACAGTACCACCACACCTCTGTTCCATGCCTTTGGCGTTCTCCCTTCCAGTAAGACGGAATTGAACAACTTCTGAAGGGCCGTAAGGACCGGTTTACCACCCGCCTTCAGAAGCTCAGCTGTAATTCCGTCCTCCCCAGGCGCCTTGTTATTTTTGAGCTGTTCAAGAGCCATTCTAATCTCACACAGGCTGATGTCCGGGATGTCTTCTGTGTAGTGTCGGGTCAGTCTAGCTCTTAGGTCTTCCGCTAGATCAACTTCGGGTCTGCTAGTTGACGTGTACAGCTGTCCATAAAAACCCTCTATCTCAGTCAGCAGCTCAGATTTGGATGTGACGATTCTACCATCCTCAGTCTTTAATTTGGCGAGCTGGCTTTGCCCAACAGACAGATCCCTTGCAAAAACTTTAGAGCCCTTGTTCCGCTCGATGGCTTCTTCTATACACTTGGTACGGAATTGGCGCATATCGCGTTTGAGGGACTTAGAGATCTGTCTGTTAAGCTGCCGGTATAAAGTCGCATCAACTGAGGATTGTAGAACCAGTTCACTCCTTTTTTCCATTAGTTCCTGAGTGGAGTCTGAGAGCTTTCTGGTCTTATTTGTCCGTTGGGCCTTAAAAAACTTAGACCCAGCGCTATGGACAGCTTCCACAAACCCGTCGTTGAATACGTCCACATCATCGCCTAGGCAATCGAAACGGTTTTGGAGTTCCAGCTGATAGCTCTCGGGGTTTTGAAGATGGAGTGCAGGACGGAGCGTAGACTTCATCAGTCGCGAGCGTTCTAGCTTAGGACATATATTCAACGTGCCTCTTACCAAGCGGTGATCGCTTCCGGTTTTAACCGTACTGATCACAGAAACATCGTTGAATATATGTCTCTTCGTCGACATGATGAAGTCGATCTCGTTTTTAGTTGCACCGTCGGGACTCATCCAAGTCCATTTTCTGTGCTCGCGTTTCTTAAAGAAGGAGTTCATCATGTAGAGTCCCTACTTCTCCAAGAAACCAGCCAGCAGATGGCCCCGGTGGTTCCGAGGTCCAACCCCAAATTGCCCCACCCTCAGCTCGTCACCATCTCTCTTGCCCAGTTTCGCGTTGAAGTCCCCCATAACAACGGTGAAGTAGGTTCTGGAGCTATGCATGGCTTTTGAGATATCATCATACATAGCCTCCACCTCGTCGTCGGAGTGTGTCGAAGTCGGCGCGTACACCTGTATGACCTTCAGCGAGTATCTCCCAGATACTCTGAGTATAAGGTACGCCACCCTAGCCGACACACTCTCGATCTTCACCACGTTGTTTACGAGGGACTTGTGGACGATGAACCCAACACCTCCCTGGGACTGTTGGTCGCCCTCCCGGAAATAGAGCAAGTTGCCGGACTTTAGGATTATCGTGTCCTCGCCCTCTCTTCGGACTTCTGATAATCCCACAATGTCCCAACGCAACTTGCTCAATCCTTCCTCCAGTTCCACTAACTTTTCGTTGGTCCGCAGTGTACGTGTGTTATAAGTTGCCAGGGCCAGGGGTCGTCGGTGGTGGTAGCCGGATCTTTGCCGGAGATTCTTAGCACCCCTGACCCCGCTAGCACCCTGGCCGCTACCTATACCAGGGCACCGGGGGTCGCCGGAACCTCGGGGCCGCGGCCTTTTTTGTGTATACATTAGGAGGTAAATGCCCATAATCGCCACGCTGGGCAAGCGGATTGGCGATCGCAGTAATGTCACGTCACAGTTGTCAGGACACATTACTGCGATCGCCAATCCGCTTGCCCAGCGTGGCGATTATGGGCATTTACCTCCTAATGCGTCTATACGCATAGTTAATAGGAGAGGCCTACGTCCAGCAGTGGACTAATATAGGCTGATGACGACGTACTATGTATTCTGTGGTAACACTTACAACGAGCGAACTGAGCGAAAGCGAGCATTAGAGCGATGCCGGCAGCGGTGTCTTTCTGATGCGTCCCAGGCGCGCGATGTGGCGCCGTCAGTACTAGCGCCTCAAGCGAAGCTGTACGCGGCGCTCGTAGTATTCCGTACACGTCTGTACCGAGGGTATAGTTGTGGCTATTCTATAGTACTTACAGCGAGCGAACTGAGCGAAAGCGAGCATTAGAGCGATGCCGGCAGCGGTGTCTTTCTGATGCGTTCCAGGCGCGCGATGTGTCGCCGTTAGTACTAGCGCCTCAAGCGAAGCTGTACGCGGCGTGCGTAGTATTCCGTACACGTCTGTACTGAGGTTATAGTCATGGCTATTCTATAGTACTTACAGCGAGCGAACTGAGCGAAAGCGAGCATTAGAGCGATGCCGGCAGCGGTGTCTTTCTTTCTTCTTTGTGGTGCCGTCAGTACTAGCGCCTCGAGCGTTATAGTGTGTGAGAGATATAGTAGTGGCCGTTCTGGGCATTTCTCCGAGCGTTTCAACCACCGTGACTTCGGTAGCAGCCTTATCACACGAATCCCGTGAGCGGTGCAAGAACTTTTGGATGTATTTGTAGACGTTGTTGATAAATACCAAGATATCCAAAAAATGTATGAGATACCCACGGAAATCGGGTAATAATGTTTCCATCGAAGTCACGGCGGTTGAAACGCTCGGAGCATTGCTGCCCTTCTATAGTACTTACAGCGAGCGAACTGAGCGAAAGCGAGCATTAGAGCGATACCGGCAGCGGTGTCTTTCTGATGCGTCCCAGGCGCACGATGTGGCGCCGTCAGTACTAGCGCCTCAAGCGAAGCTGTACGCGGCGCACGTAGTATTCCGTACACGTTCGTGCCGTGGTACACCTTTAGGTAGACAATCACAGAATTAGATTTGGATAGAAGAAACAAGTTCGTTCATTTGTATGGCGGCCGAGCGTGTCATATTTTGTACTGAAGTTGTTACTTGCCTATGATTTTAAATATGTCTCAGGCCCTTGAGTATTCATATTTTTTGTGTTGTTGCAATTAATATTACTTAAGGAGGCATTATTAATGTTTTTGTTCACTTTAACTTACAAAATTTGACGCCCGAAAGCTGCAAGCTGCGATTAAAGACGGACAACTCAGTGGATTTCACCGAGTTCATTTGACACGCTAAGTAGATACGTTTGCTTGATCTACATATGGTATATATGACATCTGTGTAGACAATGTTGTTACTTGATTCGAAAATACGCTCGGTCTTTTCGGCGTATCATGAGAGAAGTGGAAAGAGCCATACTGATGCGTAAACTTTCCAAAATGCTTAAGAAAGGTTTTTCGAACAAGTACCCTTAAATTGTCAACATATCTAAAACTACACATATTTTTCGACCCATTTTTTGTATTTTTTTCAAAGATAATTTTCTGCTCTACATAATGGTGAAGAGGCTAAACGCACGATTTTGTTTTTAAGTGGCCAATTTAAGGTTTAAGTTAATACTAGAATGTAAAAAATGCTCAAAGAGGGTCATAATTATAAGGTCAAAAAACATGTCAGTTAAAAGCACTCTGGAAAGTTTTTGCAATTAGTAAGTAGCGGGTGCTAATATCTGGTAGTTGGAGGCATTTAAGTCCTACGCATGGTTAATGGGTGAGACCTATGTCCAGCAGTGGACTGAGATTGGCTGATGACCTATCGCAGGCAAACGCTGGTAATCATAATGTATACACCATTTTCTATCTATTATACAAACTTAACTCCGACTGTACCTTCTTCATTGATTTCTTCTAGTATTCATTATCCAAGACAAGTCTAACAAGCCTAAACTTAACATGCTTATATAGTTTCATTCCCAAGTTCCTGGTTCCTTCTGGTTTCATGAGACAAGCTCCATGATGTCATTATATTTCATTGTCATCTTACTTACAATGTTTCTAAACTTTCAGCTCAACAGGTAATTGGGAAACATGTAAAATATAACTAGCAAGATAATAAATGATGTGACAGGGGAAACTAAAGAATAGCATGTAATGTGAAAGAGTTGGAGAGCTCAGTGACATCTATGATTGTTTTAAAGCACCCAATATTTACTTGCGATGTAACTGAACTCTTAAAAGAATAACTAAAAGGTGGGAGAGATAGGTAGATATGTTTATTGGTAAAATTGTATACATTTTACATGTCACTTCAATTATATGTATTGTTATACTATTTCCATTTAAAAAAATATAATTGATTTGATTTCAATCAGTTTAATAATTACAATTTACATTATAATTAATAATGGTATCATTGATGAGTTGAAGACTGTTACTCAGTAACGGTTATAATTGTTATCAATGATCTCCTAAAATAAATTCAATAAGGTATTCATTGATTAAAAATTCTGTACTAACCTGACCTCTGCCGAGAGGGTAGTCAAGAGTGAAGTTGTGTGTATACACTTCTAGGTGCAACTGCGACATCTTAGCTACCAGCCATGCTACTGGCATCTGCTCCATGTCATCTAACTTGTACTGTAAAAAAAATTGTGTTAAAATAAATAAAATTTTACAAAATTACAGACGTAATGATAAAACGTTGACACTCATATTTTATCGATTAATCGGACTTAGGGTCTCCTCAAATTAATTCAGATAAATCCATTTATGAAAACCTTTATTAATAAACAACAAGAGAAAGTAGTATAGGTGAAGACCGGGATAAATGGAATAGTTTGGAGGAGGCCTACACCCAAATAGGGGTTCTTGCATCGCAACTATCGCAAGGCTCTTAGTATTAGTATTATTAAATTCATGTAAAAAAAAGGCAGACCTTGCCGCAGATGGGAGGATGACATAAAGGCAATTGCAGGGCCAACATGGATAAGAATAGCAACCAACAGAGACGAGTGGAGGGTCTTGGGGGAGGCCTATGCCGGAAGGCAAGTCGACCGATGTCAAATAATTAATTAATTAATAATAATAAGTAAACAAAATGTATGACACAATGCAAAGGACTAATATTAAAAAGAAAATAACAGTAATATATAAGGTGACATATTCAAAGAAATGAAATGAAATGTTATTAAATTTATTATGTATGAATGAGGTTGAAATAAATGGCTATTTTATTTTATTTTATTTATTTTAAATTCATGTAAAATATGCAAGAAATAAAAGGCTTTTTTATTTTTATTTTATTTATTAAGAGAAAGTAAACGAAAAAGAAACAACTCGGACACCTAACCTTGAAGTAAAGTGAATAATCAAGACCAAGTTCGGATAGTTCATAAAACCCGCACAGCTAGGTGTTGATATATTTTCTTGCCAGTCTGCCTGGGTGTGTTGTACCCGAAAATCAGGATAATATTAAATATTACTTTACGCGATTAAGTTGGATTTGTCCTTAAAATATTAAATTACAGACAGTACTTCTAACATTCATTAAAAGTATAATGAGCCCAAATCAATGGGGATAAAAAAAACTAGGAAAAATTACAGTGTAAAATCTTAAGAGTCCATCTAATCTTATCTTATTGGAACTCTTATAATGGGGACTTTCAACCCAATGGGATCTTTAATTGACGCTTATCAGGTACAACTCTGTATTCCTAAATGATACGCGCTTGCAATTGGAACTCTAATGCTTCATTGTTAGATTTCAAATTACGACAAGATATTGTCTAAAGATGCAGCATTGTTCATGATAAGCATTGTTTTGTGTAAAACTTTGTAGTGCATCCATAAATCACATCATGCGAAACAGGATGAACATTGAACATCTTGTTGTTGTGAACTGGAGACCAGAATACATTATGTTTCTTTTTTAATGCAAATCGAAGGAACAGATTTAAGGTCAGTGTGGCTAACGCCGGCATATTTTATTTTGAATAAAAGTTCGTCAGAAATAGGGCTGCCAACTGTCCCGCTATATGTGGGACGTCCCGTTTCTGGGGCCCTAAAATATGAGTAAATTAAGGATTGTTTTTTAATGTTAATGTCATTCCCATCCCGCATTTTATAGCCAAGTCCCGAAATTTATTCACGAATCACCCGCATATCTGTGATCTTTGGTTGGCAACCCTAGTCAGAAATCAGTTGGTAGACAGACTTTCCTGATAGACGGTCTTACCCCCATTGACCAAAATCTTTTTCCTTGTTATTTTCATGGGAGCAGACAAATTTATCTTTCTGTTTAGTGCAATGGATACTGAAGTTCATTGTGACAGAAGAAAGAAAGAAAAAATAATTACTTCATAACTGATATTTTATTTAATGTAAATAAAAGTTTCACTATGCTTACCCGAATCTCGTTCGTAAGCTCATCGAAAAACTGTTTAGCGGCATGCTCCCCGTTGAACTCCGTAGTAACCAGCCCCGGTAAAAGCGCGTTTTCGGAAAAATACGTCTCGTTATTAAACTCCTTGTTGCCAAGTAACACGAACCATACCAGGGCTCCGACGTATAACACAAAACAGAGCGGCCCGTGGATCTTTTTTAACACCCGCACCCATTTTACAGACTTGTACTCTGGGTCAGATAACAGACCCATTTTCATTGAGAACGCTGCGTTTAAGCGTTGTTGTTTAATATTTATATGTTAAGCTAAAACACGAGGATAGTAAACGTATACTTTAATATAAAAATAACAAATTTATGTTAGGATTAATGCTAAAAATTGTTTGAATTGAAAAATTATCACTGCGATGGCTAGCACCGAGCAACTTCAATGAACTGTCAATGTCAGTTGTCAACAGCGCTGTCACATTGAGAAAGCGTTCGGATAACAAGTAAATTATAAAGTAATAGTACATTACGACACAAGTGCGAAAAACACGAAATCCGAAACGAGTGGCCATGTTTTAAAACACGACCGATAGGGAGTGTTTTAAATCAACACGAGTTACGAATTTCGTTTTTGCACGTGTCTCGTACGACGTTTTTTAGTACAGATGGCTCTCCGAAGTTTTGGACCTGACGTAAAATAACCCACTTCTCGTCTAGAGCCTCAAAAGTACACCATCTTTACTAAAAAATTTTATGTCAGTCACCTAAGAGCTTAAGACTTATCAGCGATGCTCTCAGCGGAACGCAGTCGCCGTGGCCGAAACCGGCTAGGATATAGGATGACGATGAAGAAATTATTTACAAATTGATCTCAACTTATTCATACGTACAATTTAAGGAATAAAATAGTCTAGTCGGATAAAAACTAGTCTAAAAAAGATTTGGTATTATTACACTAACTTGCTTTAGTAACTAGTAAAGCAAGTAATAGCGACACCGGCAGCGGCAGCGGCCCTACCGCGATAAACGAAATTCGTATATTTCGAGGATTTGTCTCTATCACTCTAATGCCGCCTTCGTTTGAGTGACAGAAAAAATCTTCGAAATTTAGGCTAGGCCGCACTGTACGTTACTTAGAAACGGACACCTCTAATGCGCAGCTAAGCAGTGCTCGACTTCTAGTTTATTGCTTATTCGTCGTCCTCTTCTGAAGATGTCGTGTCATCAGACTCGCCACGGATATGTATAACAATATCTTGCACTGCGTTATCAATTTTGTAGTCTAAATGTATAATTTAAAGCCTAACAACTTACTATTTGACCCTCGCCATGTTGCGGATTTTCAGTGACACTAATTTATTTTACTGGCAATGATTACTGTTTGACATCAGCGGCCCTACCGCAAAAATCGAAATTCGTAAATTTCGAGGATTTGTCTCTCTCACTCTAATGACGCCTTCGTTTGAGTGACAGAGAAACATCCTCGAAATTTACGAATTTCGATTTTCGCGGTAGTAGGCCAGGCGTTGAATATCATCGAATGTCACCGATGTAAACAAAAATAAAATATATCGCGACTTAAACGATTTCATCATAAAAATGCCGAAAAAGATACCAATAGAAGCAAGAAAAATCGTCTTAAATACAATAAAATCTTTAAACCAAAGAAAGGACGAAGGATTGAATAGTATTCCATTGGAAAATGTTTTGCAATTGGTTACTGACATGACATCACATTATTGCCATAGGTAAACTGTTTGTAGCGACACTGTGTCAGGGTGTGGCGTAGCGTAGCGTCCCGTTGAACCCTAAAACGTAGTTGCGCAAAATGGCCGCGCGGGCGCGCCTAGCAACAGCGAGAGGCGCGAGCGCGGGCGGCCCGGCCAGTCGTGATACGAGAGCCGCGCAGTCACCACGCTTCTTGTTACAACGCACGCACGCGTTCGCGACTCGCTTTCATGTTCGGTTGTAACGCTTATTAAATATCTTAATCCGCGTGTGCCTGTGTATAGTTACTAATAAAAGACTAACTATAATAATTATTAAGAATAACTTTGGTGTTGGTTGTGCCTGTTAAACTTATACTTACCTACTCGTACTAACATTCCCGATTGTACCTTCTAACAACTATTGTCTTGCGTGTACCGCATGGGTGTATGTATGTGTGTTGTGTGTTATTATCCAAATTAAAAACTCTATTTAAAATATTAAGTGCGTATAATTTCATGGACAAGAAAACACCCCAATCAGAGGCCGCGAGAGACACGTGGTGGTCAGCTTAGCTTAGCCCAACCACCATACTGGTGACCCCGACAGAACAATGGGAAAAGACGAGCAAGTGCCGCTAGGAACAGCGCGGACAGGCCTCGGTGAGCATCCAGAACCATCGGAACGTTCAACGGTCACGACTAATGAGCAAACGACGACGCCACGTTCCGAAAATAGTGATGGGGCCGTATCGATAGATTATCGAGACGTGTACAGAGTCGGAATCAAAGTGCCACCATTCTGGCCAGAGGAGCCAGATATCTGGTTCGCGCAAATTGAAGGTCAATTCGAAAACCAGAGAATTACCAGTGACACAACAAAATTTAATTATGTAATTAGCCACCTGGACAATCATCATTCGAGAGCGGTGAAAGACATTATTATAAAACCACCGAGCAGTGGCAAGTACGAAAAACTTAAAACGGAACTCCTGAGACGATTGACAGATTCTAAAGAAAAAAGAATAAAACAGCTGATGATGCACGAGGAGTTGGGAGAACGTAAGCCATCGGATTTCCTGCGACACCTGCAAGGTCTGGCGGGCGTAAGCGTGGACGACGACTTCATGAAGACAATGTGGATCAACCGCCTGCCCCACGGAGTCCAGACAGTCCTTGCAGGCCAGCCCAGCGCGACATCTCTCGAGGACCTGGCAGACTTGGCAGACCGTGTCAATGACCTCACGACAGCTTCGCCAAGAGTCGCTGCCGTCGGAAATGAAGTCCCTAGCTCAGCGATCTCCGACCTCACGCGTGAAGTGGCCGAACTTCGACGGGAGCTCCGCGAATTGAAGACTGGAGGCGGAAGGACTTCCAGACCGCGCAGCTATTCTGCAAGAGGCGGACGCAACAGTTCCAGCTCCAGGCAACGCTCTCAATCCAACTACAGGAAGTACCCCACATGCTGGTATCACAGTAAGTTTGGAGAGAAAGCAAGTAAGTGCACCAAGCCATGCGATTACTCGTCGGAAAACGCAAAGGGCGGTCGATAACGGCGGCTGACGATTGCCCTCCAACTTTACCTGGCCGCCTGTTCGTGACCGATCGGTCTTCGAAGATGCAATTCCTGGTCGACACGGGTAGCGACCTCTGCGTCTTCCCAAAATCAGCAGTGCGCGGCCGTCGTTCAAAAACGGACTATAGTTTATGTGCGGCTAACGGTTCTAGTATAAGTACATATGGTTATATTAATTTTGAATTAGACCTTAGCTTACGTAGAATATTTCAATGGCGTTTTGTAGTCGCCGATGTGACTAAGCCCATAATTGGTGTGGATTTTTTGAATTTTTATGATCTGTTAGTTGACTGTCGCAGAAAACGATTAATAGATAACCTCACATCTTTGTCAACTGCGGCTATCTCAGCCCACGATTGTAATGTTTCGTCAATAAAAGTGGTGACTGGCGAGTCTCGATATCATAAGGTTCTCGACAATTACCCCGAAATTACTCGACCAGCCGGTAGACACCACGCCATTCCCCATAACACAGTCCATCATATAAGAACAACGCCAGGACCGCCAGTTTCCTCACCACCTCGCCGTTTAGCACCTGACAAGCTCAAGATCGCGCGACAGGAATTCCAGTCTATGCTGGCCAACGGCACAGCCAGGCCTTCGGAAAGCCCGTGGGCATCGCCACTTCACCTGGCACCGAAGAAGAACAACGGCTGGCGTCCCTGCGGCGATTACCGTAAGTTGAATGCCCGCACAGTACCTGACAGGTACCCGATTAAGCATATTCATGATTTCACTCACAGTGTTACAGGTTGTAACATATTTAGCACCTTGGATCTTGAAAAAGCTTATAATCAGATACCTGTCAGCCCCGAAGACATACCAAAAACCGCTATTACAACTCCTTTCGGCCTATACGAATTTCCCTATATGGCGTTCGGCCTGAGAAACGCCGGACAAACCTTTCAACGCTTTGTAGACGAGGTAACCAGAGGTCTCGATTTTGTTTATGCATACTTGGATGACTTCCTCATCTACTCACGCAGCGAAGCTGAGCATGAGGAGCATCTTCACAAGGTTTTCCAGAAGCTCAAGGATTATGGTCTCATGGTAAACACAGCCAAGTGCATCTTCGGCGAGAAAGAGGTGACTTTTTTAGGATACCGAATCTCAGCCAGCGGCTGTAAACCCCTGGACTCCAAGGTCGAAGCGGTAAAGAAATTCCCGCCTCCTACAAACACCAAGCAGCTTAGAGGTTTCCTGGGCATGCTCAATTTTTACAGGAGATTTCTTCCACAGGCAGCCCAGATTCAAGCTCCTCTTCACGCTTTGCTGACTGGTTCGGTAAAAGGGTCTCATCCTATCACTCTCACTGGAGAGACTCTAGCAGCCTTTGAAGCCTGCAAGGAGAGCTTATCCAACGCTGCTCTGCTGGCTCACCCAGACTGCTCAGCCAAACTCGCGGTAGTGACAGATGCATCTGACAAAGCTCTTGGCGCAGTGTTGCAACAATTCAAGAACAGCACCTGGGAACCGCTCGCATTCTTCTCGAGGAAGCTTACACCTGCTCAAGTTAAGTACTCTCCCTATGACAGAGAACTTTTGGCGATTTATGAAGCCATAAAATATTTCAGGCACATGCTCGAGGCCAGGCACTTTGTGGTATATACCGACCACAAGCCGATCAGTTTCGCATTTCACGAACGAAAGACAAACTGTTCACCACGCCAGTACCGACACCTGGATTTCATCTCCCAGTTCACAACGGACATCCGGCACATATCCGGAAAGGATAATATTGTCGCCGACGCCCTATCGCGTATCGAAGAACTGGGAGCACCGGTAAGTCTCAAGTCTCTAGCCGAAGGTCAAGCTTCTGACCCTGAGCTACAAACGCTGTTAAGCGAAGGCTCCTCCCTGCAGTTGCGAAAGTTGCACGTACCTGGTAGTCATGTGCCCCTGTACTGCGACATCAGTACTCCGACCTCCAGGCCTTATGTCAGTAAGTACTTTCGCAAGCAAGTTTTCGACAGTTTACACTCTCTCAGCCACCCTGGCGCTAACGCGTCGGCTAAATTAGTCTCCGAAAGGTTTGTTTGGCCCGGCGTTCAGAAGGACTGCAGAGAGTGGACTCGGGCGTGCATCCAGTGCCAGCGGGCCAAGGTCAATAGACACGTGACCGCCCCCCTTGGTACCTTCAACTTACCTCGCGCTCGATTCAAACAGGTTCATATTGATTTGGTAGGACCTCTCCCTATTTCGCATGGCTATCGGTACTGCCTGACAGCCGTGGACCGGTTCACTCGTTGGCCGGAAGCAGTACCGATCGAAGACATTACCGCGGAGACCGTTGCCAAGGCTCTGCTGTCAACGTGGATTGCTCGATTCGGCTCTCCAACAGACATTACAACCGACCGTGGCAGTCAATTTGAATCCGAGTTGTTCCAATGCCTGTCAAAGTTAGCCGGCTTCGAACACAAAAGAACAACAGCCTATCACCCTGCATGCAACGGCCTTGTGGAACGATTCCACCGTCAGCTTAAAGCCGCAATAGTATGTCATGCGAACGAGAAATGGACCGAATCACTACCTTGGGTCTTGCTCGGCATAAGAACCGCCTTCAAGGAGGATTTACAGTCATCCGCAGCCGAACTGGTGTACGGAGAACCACTAAGACTTCCGGGTGAGTTTTTCGACTCGACTATGACTGGTACGACAGACATGTCTGTATTCACCGCCAGACTGAGAAACTTCGCCGAAAAGCTAAGACCCGCACCAGCTGCCCGCCACACAAAACCAAAGGTATTTGTGTATAAAGATCTTTCCACCTGCGAATACGTATTTCTCCGGGAGCACCCAGCGCGAGGCACACTGCAAGCAGCATATTCTGGCCCCCATAAGGTAATATCCCGCGACGACAAAGTGTTCAAGATTCTTCTCCATAACACTGAGAAGACAGTGTCCATAGACCGACTCAAGCCGGCCTTCACACTGTCTCCCATGGTGGAAGGTGAACAACCTACAGCTCCGCCGTTAAGTACAAGTCGACACCCTCGTCAGCAGGTCACTCCTAACACCCACCAACCTGACCAGCCC